>CAUYPK010099948.1:0-56572 GCA_963574355.1 Loris lydekkerianus | reverse complement strand
AGCAGAGAGATCTGCAGTTATTCTAATATTCTTCCCTTTGTAGGTAATGTTCTTCTTTTTCTGGCAGCTTTCAGAATTTTTTCCTTCATATTAACTTTAGTGAAATTGATTATGATGTATCTGGTGGATGTCTTATTTGGGTTGAGTCGTGCTGGAATTCTGAAATTGTCTGCTATCTGAATTTCAGAATCTCTTGTCATGTCTGGAAAGTTCTCCTTCCTAATCTCATGGAGAAGAGACTCTGTGCCTTGTGAAGCCACTTCATCAATTTCAGGGATCCCTGTAAGACAAATATTGGTTTTCTTCGAATTATCCCAGAGCTCTCTGAGAGAGTCATCTGTTTTTGCCCATCATTTCTCATCCTCTTTGAGTGTTTGGGCGCATTCAAAAACTTTGTCTTCAATGTAAGAAATCTTTTCTTCTGCTTGCTCCATTCTGTTACTGAGGGATTCTACTGTGTTTCTCAGATCTTTGAGGGCTGCAACTTCTTGTCTTAATGTGTCAAAATCTTTGGTCATTTGGTCTTTGAATTTGTTGAATTCTTGAGATATCTTTAGGGTTACTGCTTGGAGTTCTAATTCAATCTTATTTGCTATCCAGATTCTGAATTCGATTTCTGACATCTCAGGTATTTGTTTGTGCATGGGATCTTGTGCTGTGTCTGCCCCATTGATGCTTGGGGGAGTTTATCTACTCTGATTATTCATATTGCCAGAGTTTTTCTGTTAATTTCACCTCATGATTTTTTTTCACTGTTGCCTCTGGCCGTCCTCAGAGTTGGGGAGGTGTCTCTCCAAGATTAGACCCCAGCAGGATCACTCTATTTTTGCTGGATCTTTGTAGGGAGTGACCCTGTGTAGTTCCTCTGGTGCTGCTCCAGCTAGGGAGTTCTGGTCTTGGAAGCAGCTCTGGCGTGTGACACACCCAGATCCAGCAATAGGCTGGGAGGTGGTGTGCACAGTTCTGGGAGTGCCTGGTGCCCAGTGACTTTGGTACAGAGAGCCCAAGGCTCCAGCAGTCTCTGGCCAGGAGAAGGGCTCTGCACAGAGGCAGGGAGGGCTCCAGATGGCACACGGCTACCAGTATCCCTGGCCAGACAAGTCGGCCAGTGTGGAGGCTGGGAGGACACTGGAGGGAGGACACAGGGTTGCACGTCTACCACAGTTCCTGGTCAGGGCATGCGGAGGTCTGGTTGGTGCGGGTTCGTGGCACAGATCTTATGGAGGTCCAGGTGGCACGAAGCCCAGGAGTTTGAGGTTGCTATGAGCTGTGACACCACGGCACTCTACCCAGGGCAACATCCCAAGCCTCCAGTGTGCCAAAACCATCTTACTCTGCCCCTAAGGGTTAAGGCTGTAAGGCAGCTCAGTCCCCGCCTTTAGGCTGCTCAGTCACTAGGTTACTAGGTCCCACCCGATCCTTGCTCTGGGACCCTGAGGGCGGAGCTTGCTGGGGCAGTTCTCTCACACAATGGCTCCCTGCATCCCAGCTCAGCGGCTCTGTCTGGGACCCCAGACAATGCCCAAAGTTCTTTGCACTCCTGCTTGAGCTCTCCCCAAGGCAGTTCAACTGAGTGCCAAGTCCAAAAACATCGAAACAGTTCACAGGTAAGCCCTTTCCTGTTGGCAGTCTCACTGCTGCTTGTACTTATGGTTGCTGGCATGATTAGGTTGATCAAACACACGCAACCACTTTCCAGTTTCCCACTGTTTTTGCCCTCCTCTTGGGGTCCAGAAGTCCCTTGCTGACTCCCTGTATCCTCAAAGGGATCATTATAGGCAGATCCCACTTGCCAGAGATGCCTGGAGTCTTATCTCCCCAGATTCACCATGCCCAGTTGCAGGGAAGCTGTTACTTGGCCACCATCTTTAATCTCTCTCTCGTATAAGTCTTGATATATTACAAAAAGCCCTATTGAAGACTTTGCTTGAACTTGTGACCATTTATTTCATTAATACAACTTTGAAGCATTTGCAAAGTAAATTGAACATTTTAAAAAGTTTTAAAAGTATAAAGCTTCTTTATTTGTGTATACACCTCAGAAAATCTATAGTCAACACATCAATGAAGTGTTACATGAGGTCACATGGAATAGGAGACCAACAGAAACTCCACTATGAAGGGTGGAGAACACTGAAGAAAGAAAACAAACTGAAAATGATAAAAAAAAAAAAAATCAAAACTTCACAGGTTTGATAAATTATTAGCACTGTTTGTATTTTAAATGTTCCACAAACTACAATCAACCCTGGAAGAGTTTACCCTAGGAAATGTGTCTTAACTCTGAGCCCGATGTCATATGGCATATATATACCTCTTTACTCACTGAGCATAGATATGGCTATTATCATCAGAAGAAGATAACTTGGTATACATTTCGCATTTTCAATCATTATTCGTATTTCACAGAGATATTTTGGATCAAATTCATCTACATTATCTGAATTCCACATTATATAATTAAATTCCAATGATGGGATTTATTAAGGGATAATACTGAGAACAAGAGGGCCAATTATATCTGCAATTTGCAAGTAAATACATAAAATGTGTTACTGTTCTATAATAACTACTAAGATCTCAAGGGTTCCTGTGTGCTATAAAATTCACAGTGTTTTCTCAAATTACCTCATTTTTTCAATAGTTTATTTTATTGATAGAGAAAATAAGACTCAAAAGGAAATTGGCAAAGTTGGCATTAGGACCTATGTCTTGTCTTTGTAAACCAAATATGTAATTCATCAAATTATGCTAAGGTCCTCAAAATGAGGGGTCCATCTGGCCTGTTTCTAAAAGCACCCTTCCACTTCTGTCCAGAATGGAGATTCAGCCTCTGCTATAATAGTATGGCTGTATCTGTTGTGCTTGCCAGACTGTCTATTCTGACTCACTTTTTCATAATTTGAGTATCACCCTTGTTTCTTTCCAAACCTATTCAGGACCAAGTTGTTAAGGTTGTTTAAAGACTAAAGGGGAATAAATCTATTCTGAGGATTAATTACAACACTAGTCAATTGGCTTACTGATATGTTCTTAAAAGATATAACTTGACTATTTGAATAAAACATTGGGTAGTAGCCACTGTTTGGACTTACTTATTACACAGGAATTTATTTATTTTTTATTTTTATTTTTATTTTTTTTTGAGACAGTCTCACTCTATTGCCCCAGGCTAGAGTGCTATAATGTCATAGCTCACAGCAACTTCAAACTCCTGGGGTCAAGTGATTCTCTTGCCTCTGCCTCCCAAGTAGCTGGACTACAGGTGCCTGCCACAAGGCCCAGATAGTTTTTCTATTTTTAGTAGAGATGGGTTTTCAGTCTTGCTCAGTTGTTCTTGAACTCCTGAGCTTAAGCAATCCACCCACCTTAGGCTGCCAGAGTGCTGGGATCATAGGCATGAGGCACAGTGGCCCAGGAATTTTTTATTGAAAAAACAATAGGATAGCAGGTTGAAAAAAATGTAATCCCTAAAATAAAACATAGCTATAAATATTACCATATTTCTAATCAGATTTCAATGGCTGCATATCATACTAATAGATACAGTTTTGATTTTAAACCATACTTTATCATGTTACAATTAAATGTAATGGTAGTAATACTTTTGAAAAAGCTCACATATCTGAATTTATATGATACAAGTCACTAAAAATATTAATTTACTTATTCAGTTAGCTATTATTTTAATAATTTAGGCTCTTGGGAAGAATTGTAAGCCTATAGTGTGAACTAACTTAATTCAACTTGGAAAATGTGAAAATGTACCTTGAAGGCACAAATTACTTTAACAATAAATTCTAAATAATTTTGATTTATTTAACACAAAATTTAAATCAGTGTGTTACATGGTTATTTAGGGGATATTCGTATGCATTACTTCTGTGGGAAATAAGGGAAAGATATCAACTTTAGTAAAACTAGAATACAGTGAATTTGGATTAAAAAGAATAAAGCCCTATTTATGGCATTGTGTTATTATACAGGGTGTCCAATTTACTATGTTAAACTATTTTATTTATTTTTATTTTTTGTTACTGCAATTTTTTTTCATTAAATCATTAACTATGTACTTTTATGGGGTACAATGTGCCGATTTAATATATAATGTGGAATGCTTACATCAAGCTGATTAACATAACCATCACCTCATTTATTTGTTGTGGTCAGACATTTATACTCAAGAGATTTGAAATGTACCATTGCAAGGTGCACAATAGGTGAGGTCCCACCAAATACCCTCCCTCCTCCTGCACTCCCTTCCCCCTCCTTCTTTCTGGACTATAGCAGTGTTTTATCATTTGTATGAATGTGTAGGTGTTTATATATTGGTTTCCTAATATTATCGAGCACATTGGATACTTTTTTCCATTCTTGAGATCCTTTACTAAAAAGAATATGTTGGCTCGGCACCTGTAGTTCAGTGGCTAGGGCGCCAGCCATATACACTAGAGGTGGCGGGTTCGAATCCAATCAAGGCCTGCCAAACAACAATGACAACTACAACAAAAAAAAAAAGCTGGATGTTGTGGCAGTCACCTATAATCCCAGCTACTTGGGAGGCTGAGGCAAGAGAATCGCTTAAGCCCAAGAGTTTGAGGTTGCTATGAGTTGTGATGCCACAGCAAATTGCACACAAACTTTATAGACACCTTGTCTATACTATATGTAGTAACAGTCCCATATCTAAAAATACCATTTAGATATTCGTGTTATCCTGATTGTTTAATACTTTGATTGCTGCTGCTGTTTCAGTCAAGACAACAGCATGATTTTGTCCTGAGTTCAAATCTCTTGCAAGCACAATTTAATGAACAAAATATTATCTCATCAAAGCATAACACATTCTGCCAAGACTGTTCATACCAATGGAGATCATTTAGTGTATAATTGGCTGCAATTGGCACTGGAACAAGCTGTGACATTTTCTATCAGCCATAGGGTAGTATTTGGAAAGCCAAAGAAACAATTATACAACCTGATTTTGGAAGAAAGAAAATACAGTATATAACAAGGCAGCTCTTTTTCACTTCAAACAGGTTGTGAGAAAACTATTTTAATACCTGCTATCCTTCCCTCTTCTACAAATGCAGTCAGCAAAAGAGAAAATACTCACTGGGAAATAAAGGATGAAATCATTGGGGTCTTGTGTTTAGATAAGGTAAATGAAATAAAGAAATGATTAATTACAGGGACCCAGATACCATATAATCTTAAGAAAAAATAGCATTGACTTATAAGATATCATTCAATTGGTAAATCAAAAAGAGAGAGAAAACTGGACAGTGAATGGAGGAGAGGAAAAAGAAATGAAAGGAATAAGCTAAGAGGAAAAGAATCTTTACAAAAGAAAATAGACCAAGAACATTGGGAAATGAAAAACTGTAGCATCAATAGATTATTTCAAATCTTTGCTTTCTCTGATAATATTAAATAATATAACAAAGATATATCAGTTTTGAGTCTTGCATTAACAAAGACAATAATAAATTCAATATCTAGTGGACAAGTATGTGGAACAAGAGTTTCCCACCCTATTAATGGAAATATGCATAAATAAACTCTGCATGAAACCAATGGGTACTTTATTGAAATATCCATACGTATTGACCCAACAATTCCCCTTGTAGAAGAGACAGTTATACAAATATGAAAAGATATATGCATGAGAATATTCCCCGCAGAATAGTTTAAGAAAAATTGAAAACAACCTAAATACATGTGAGACATTGATTAAATAAACTGTTGTGCATCCATACAGTAAAATACTATTCATATGTTAAAAAGAATTAAGAAAATATAATATTAAGAGAATATCCAATATATATTAAGTGAAAATTCCTTTAGTGGTAGCAGTAATAATAATGACTATAATAAAAAACTAATATTGTATGAGTCCAACTAGGTGACATTCTGGAAAAGGCAAAGCTACGAAGTTAGTAAAAAAAAAAAAAAAATCAGCGATGGGTGGGGGTTAGGGGAGGAAGAGGTGAGTAGGTGATGCACACAGGATTTTTAGGGCAGTGACACTATCCAGTATGACACTACAATGGTAGATAGCTGTCATCAGACATCTATCAAAACCCATAGCATGTACAACACTGAGAGTGAATCCAAATGTAGACTGTGGGCTTTGGGTGATAATAATGCGTCAGCGTAGATTTGTGGACTATAACAAAGGTACCACTCCGGTGGGAGATGTTGATAGTGGAGTAAGTTGGGAGAAGGGCAGGCAGCATATGGGAACTCTGTGCACTCTGAACCTCTCCCAGAGGTTTTGCTGTGAACCTAAAATACCTCTAAAAAAATACTAATAATTTTTTAAACTTAACATTTATTAGGAACTTATTTTTCATGTTATGCTAAGCCCTTTATAAGCATTATCTTATTTAATTCTCACAAGAATTTTATCAGGTAGGCAGTATTTTTATCTGCAGATAAAGAAACCTGAGACTTAGGGAGGTTAAATAAATTTCCAAGGATTCTAGTAAGGGCCTAAGCTTGATCCTGAATCCAGATATGTCTGGCTTCCAAGTCCAGACTTTTAGCAGAGTGCCTTAGACTTAGAAATATACATCAATAAACTCTGGGTTTTATGTAGTCTCCCAAAATCCAGATTCTCAAAGTGAAGAATAATCCAATTTTAGAAGAAGAAATAACCTAGTAAATGCATAGGGAAAAGTACAGGGTACTGGTCAAACTGTTAACATCCTTTATTAAAGAAAAAAGCATGGGGTTGTATTATATTCTGTTTATTTCTAAAATGTTTGTAATTTTTAATAACATCTATTGTTTTATAATAATAAGAAAAACCAGTAAGATTAATAAAACGCTTAATGTCTGTAAGTGGGTTGCAAAATAGCACTCTAAAATTATAGATATGTCTTTAATCAGTGTTCTGAGTACTTCTAAATGGAGGGATTCCCAAATGCCAGTCTCTGAACTGAACACAACACCATCACTTAAGGTATATTTTATAGCATGTACCTATTCCTTGACCCCAAATGTCCCATCCCACCCAGTTCAGTGTATCTGGGATGTAAGAATTTACATTTTTAAAAAAGTTCCCCAGGTGACTTTGATACCCATCCAGGTCTGGGAATCACAGTCTAAGGAAACATGATTTATGTGGCTCAAAAGAAGGAGAAGGGGTCCACCATATGGTATGTTAACTCCTTCTTTAATTTCATTTTAAAGCTGGCATCTGAGAAAGAGTTTATATGTCAATAGTACATATAATTTAGCACATGTTTGTATTACTAAAAATGTGCCTACAACTTTGTTCACCTTAAATATGATAGTCATTTATATTTACCTTAGAAGGGAGGGAAAGAGGGGTTTGGCATGGTTTTATAACTGAGAATTTAAACAAGGGATTGGTACAAAGATAGATACCTAGACCGACAGAGCATAATAAAAAGCACAGAAACACCTCCAAGCATAGATGGGGCCTTGGCTTATGTAGGAGGGACCACAGAACAGTGGGGAAGGATGGCACTGTGCAATGGGCAAGCTATATGGGGGGAAATTAAGATTAACATTTAGCGGGTGGCTGGGCATTCTTTTTTTTTTTTTTTTTGAAGAGAATGATAGCTTTTTAAAAAGCCCCTGGGTTCTCCTACTTTTCTAACTTTCTATGTCTAGTGTCTTCATTAGCTGGCCCTCCTCTTCCTCTTCCTCTTCCACTTCCCAGCAAATGCTCATGTTTGCCTTGCTTCTTTCCTTGGTTTTCTTCTCTTTTCTTCACACTCTACTTGCCTTCCTGGCTGATCTCATCCAGTCTCGTGACTTTGTCCACCAAAGCCAAAAGGAAACTTCAAAGCTATTTTTTTCCAGTGGAGACTCTCTTTTGCTCCAAATTTCAGACTCATACTTCCAAAGCTCAAGGGATCTGAAAGTCACCTTACACGTAAGATATTATACTAACTTACTTTCTCCTGATGCTTTTTCTATTGTAAAGTACAACTAAGTTAATAAAATCACAATGCAACACATTTTCCAAAGTGGAGAATTGTTGGACCTACTTAACTTTGTCTTCTCCCTGTCAACTGACCACCAAGTCCTATAATTTATACCCCAGAAGCATCTCTTGACACTTTCCACCCCTATTATCCCCGCCTTAGTCCAAGTGCTCACTATTCTCACCTCCACAGTTACAAGTCTTTTCTCAGTCTCCCTCCTTTCCATCTCTCCCTAGTCCAGTTTATTCACCATCTTCCAGTGTAGGATGATTTGCCTTAAAATAAAATTGGTAAAAAGAAAATCAAATCATGTCTGCCACTCCGTTTCTTAAAGGACTGGTGACTTATGGAAGCCTATGTAATAAATCCCGATTCCGTATTCAGCAAATGACAATAATAACAGTAATAGAATAAGAATGCTTATTTTACACATGAGCAAATTGAGGCCCCAAGAGGTGACTCATAAGTAGCAAAGCTGGGCTTTGAACCTGGGCTGAATCCAAACCTAAAACCCAGGCTCAATTTGAATGTCACTTCCCTGACCCAACCCATCTGTTTACAGAAAATCTCCCCCACATAAGCTGGGAGCTTCCCAAGGACGGGAATGGTGTCTTGTTCATCTTTGGGTTTCCAGTATCCAACATGGTATCTGACACAGGAAGGCTGCTTGGTATATGCCTGTTTTATAAAAGTGGCTGAAAAAATAGAGGGAGGGAGGAAGGGAGAAAGGAAAAAAGGAAGAAAGTTGAAGGAAGGAGGTGAAGAAACAAATTAGGTTGTTTTAAGAACATGATGCTGCTTTAAATTGTTAGAAAAACTAGCCTGTAGAAAGGCTTTATTCTCCCTGAAGTTGGGCTGCTTCAACCTGAACTTCATGAATAAGTTTAGGAAATGCATTTTTCTAGGACAAAGGTCCGTAACATTAACGAGTCTCACAAAGCTGTTGTGATTCAAAATAAAATTAGTTACAACTATTTCTCAAAAGAGACTAGTTTCAGATCTCCGTAAGGAAGAAATTGATAATGAGAAGAGCTGTTCAAAACCAAAACCTTTTCAAAATACCCAGAAGAGAAGACCTGGAATGTACCCAACACATAGAAATGATGAATACTCGGGCAATGGACGTCCTAAATAATTCAACTTACTCCCTACAGATTGTGTGCAAGTAATATTCCACACATACCTCTTCAATATGTACAGATATAATGTATTAAAACATTTAATTTTAAAAATAAATAAAACCTTTACAGCAAAATGTCAAAAGCTCTGAATCAGTGGAAGCAATGCAGAGACCATATAAACATGCCCAAAGATACAAAAGAAGGAATTTTCTGGAATTTTGGGGAGCTGACGGTTACACTAACATAAGTCTGCACTCCTTCAACCTCTGTGATTCTGTAATTGTATAATCTATGTAATGTAAATTGTATAATCTGTTAAATTTGTCTTTTCTTCTTTTTTTTTTCTTTACAAATATTACGATCCTTTCAGAAGTATCACGGCTTCTTTCTCAGTGTTTTTCTTTTACCTTTCCCGGTACTTACCACTCACAATCATTTTTAGGTTTCTTTGCATTTCTTAGTAAACGGAAACAACGTATGTGTAAATTCCGTTGGCACCTGCAGGCACTGGTAATTTCTGCCTTGCCTGTTGCATAGCCTGATATTCACTTGTCATTTTATTTCTTTCATAGGTTATTAAGATTTTAGTTGGCCGGGTGCAGCAGCTCATGCCTGCAACCCTAGCACTCTGGGAGGCTGAGATAGAACAATGCCTTGAGCTCAGGGGTTCAAGACCAGCTTGATCAAGAGCAAGATCCTGTCTCTACTAAAAAAAAAAAAAAAATCATTGGGCACTGTGAAGGGCTGGCATCTGTAGTCCCACATATTTGGAAGGCCAAGGCTGGAGAATTGCTTGAATCCGGGACCCTGAGGTTGCTGTAAGGTAGACCAATGCCACGGCACTCTACCCAGGATGACAGAGTGAGACTCTGTCTCAAAACAAACAAAAAACAGAAGAAAAGAAAAGAATTTGCATTGTACAAATCCTTGAAGCGAGAAGCAGCAATAATTGTTCTGTAGACCTAATGCCCTCTAATGCCTGAGTTACTTTATTGAGTGCAGTTTCTTTTTTTTCCTAAAAGGCATTTATTTATTCTATGTTGGAGCCGCATGAAGGAAACAGCCAGGGATATGGATTGAAAGCACAAGCTTGCAAGAGGTGAGGCTCCCAGAGGTGCAGGAGAGCCTGGAACAACCTCCGCAGTGGCTATTTATTGAGACAATACACAACAGGCTTGGGGAGTGCCCAGTATTGATGTACAAGGGAGGATCGCCAAGTGCTCTTTCCTTCCGTGCTCTTTCCCCACAACCCCCACAATGAAGCACTGTAAAATGTTCAAGGCTTACCACCTGCTTACTGAATGACCAATCTTATTCCATTCCTTAACACTGAGTCGGGGGAGCTTGCCCCAAGTTACAAGACATCTCTCGGCTTGCCAGGAGACTGTCCTGCTCTCAGTGTTTCCTTTGATGTGTTAAGAACCAGTGACTGTCCTTGCAAGCATGGTGTCCATTCCTCTACCATTCTAAATCACAGTTGATATAACAAAAACTCTCCAAAATATTTGTGTTGCTACTCCCCAGAAGATAGTATGAAAAGAGTTTGATTTGATGGCATGTCAGAGATTTTTCTAGTAACTTTTTCCCACATATATTTCATTATTTGCATTGACAGGTGATTAAAAGAATGCACTACATTTTAAAAGGAATGGATTTGGCCAAATGTGGGAGTTTTTCAGGAAATAATAACATAAACGTTTTCCATTTCATGTCCTAAAGTCATTGTATCTTTACATAGAAACATAACAAGTACTTGTAGTCTTTTATTAAGAGCAGCCATCAAAGTCAAGATTAAATAAATAATCCTTGTTTGTTAATATATATTAAATTTTATGTCTTTATGAAGGAATAAATTAAGACCTTGGCTCTTCTACTTCATATAGTCAGACTTTCATGACAACTCTTTTAAAAAAAGATAAACTAGGTCTAAAATGGGTTAGTCTTCTCGAGTCTCAGTGTGAGAAGTAATGAGAGAGTCAAATGTAAATGTCTTCTATTGTTTTTGTTGGTCCAAGGGAAAGAAAATGCGTCAATAAAACAACTCTGAAGGTGTAAATTGGTTCCCTGGTTTGGGCAATACCTGCTGCCATCTGCTGGTCTAAGGGGAAACTGCAAGGAATAGACAAACGTGAAGGGAGTTTTTATCAGGTTTGTGGACTGCATATATGTAGAGAGATTAATTATCCAGAATTGTGTTTTTAAAAATTCTGTCCAGCTCAGTTTCAGACCTGACTTCTGTGACTAGCAAAAAGGAGACGAGAATAAGTGGCTGAGGTCTGTTTGCCTCCAAGGTAGTATTTGCCGTGGTCTGAGAGCCTGGTCCTCCGCCCCCTCATTTGGAGTCCCCCCTTCCTTGCCCTGGATTACAAAGCAAGAGTCAATTTCTTATTGTGTGGCATAACATTTCCTAAAATGTTGCCCTAAGCAAAACTGGCTGTCCTTGATCAAAGATTACAAACTGGAAATGAGGTACAGATCGCAACATTTAGACACAGAATTTTGAAAAATGTGGGTATTGGTTTTAAAATAAAGTTAGTTCACGTAAAAAATCTGAATTGCCAGCTTGTCTTGAAAAACTGGAAAATCAGCCCACAGTGGGCTCCTTCCCACATGGCTGGGGCAGTATGTGGCTGAGCCTCTTAGAGAGACTCCTGGAGCCTTCCTGCTCATTACAGTTCCCACGTCTTTCTGTTATCTCCCACACAAACCCCAAGGGTCAATTGCCACAGCATCCTGCACCATATATTTTTTTTTGACATAGAGACTTATCTTTTAATTTGTGTGAGGCAGCGCCTTCTAGTTGCCTCCTGCTGTGTTCCCCTTGACTGTTGTCAATAACTGGCATTCACATGGTCAGGGATGGCACAGACCCAGTTGAACATTGTACTTCTGCTCTCCCTTGCGGATAGCAGTGAGCGATGAGACAGACGTGGAAGCTTACGGGCAGAAATTTCAGGAATATTCCTTAAAGATGGCAGACTCAACTACAAAGAAATCACTTTTTTGCCCTTCCATTCTTCCTTTTTCTATCCTACTTAAGGAAGTCATCATGAGAAGACATGATGACAAGAGCTTTGGCGGGTACTTGGCTACACAGACATGACCAGGAAGTCAAAGGCTCAACACGGTGAAAAAGATAGAACAAACCCACATCTCTAATAACCACAAAGCTAACATGCCAGCTCTGAACTGTCTTTAGGAAACTTCTTTTACTTGAAAGAAAAATTAATCTTCATCTTATTTAAGCTATGTATTTGGGTTTTCTGTTAAAAGCAGTAACCTCAATCAATCTTACCTGATATATCTTTAACAAAACTAGGACAAGGAGAGGTAAACTGACAAAGTTGTGTGTTTTGAGAAACATAGAGACATGTATAACTTTTTATCAAAATGAAGTCTAGTTTTTACCTCTAATCTCTGTCTCCCTAAAATGTATAAAAACCAAACTGTAAGACAAATACAGTGAGACCTCAAGATTCCTTGGGTGCAGCTTTCTGGGCCATGATCACGCCTATTTGTTTCAGAATAAACCTCTTTAAATTAATGTTTCAAATGACGTTTATTTATTTATATTTAATATGGAAAAAATATGTACTTTCACCATATACCTGATCTACTTTCATCAGGTCACTTACATGATCCTTGGAAGCATCTGAGTCCACAATTCTTGCCCCAGATGCTCTAAGGACTTTGTGATCAAATCAGTTTGGTTTTTCATTACAAAGTCACATATGTGTTGAAAATCCTGCAGTAAGTAAGGTTGTTTAATATTTTTAGCTCAATGTTTTCCAAACTTTGAAATAGGTGAATCATTTTTAAATGAATCTTTTTTTTTAGGCATTCCCCAGAACTAATGTTCTATAGGAAACACTTGGGGAAAACCTGGTCCAATGGTGGTTTGTTGCTCTTTGCAATAAGTAACTTCACATCTTAACATTTTGACCAAAAAAAGATCTATGTTTTTTCCAAGAGGGAGACATTGTAGCAGGTGCCTGTCGTCCCAGCTATTCGGGAGGCTGAGGCAAGAGGATCACTTAAGCCCAAGAGTGGAGGTTGCTGTGAGCTATGGTGCCACAGCACTCGACCAAAGATGTCAAAGTGAGACTCTATTTCAAATAATAATTTAATTATTGCTCATATGGACTTAATTTAGGGCTTCTGTAATGCTGAAAATAAACATTTAAAGTAGGTCCTTTGGGAAAATAGAAATTTAAAGATTGAGTACGAAATCATGGTTAAGCTCATAACAATTAAGAACTCAATTTCTTAAATAGAGAAGAAAAGGAAAAGTTCAGAAATTCTCCATGTAATAATCTAGTATATATTTATACATATGATATATATTATATACAGGGTGTCTGTATATATGATATACCACCCTGTATATCATATATATCCACACTGAACACATACTATTTAATTCCTTTTTTAAAAATTTCAGGTAAATGTGAACATACAAACAACTAGGTTGCAATATTTGCATTTGTTAGGTAGAGTCCCTCTTATAATGGTATCCTGTACCCAAAAGGTGTGCCATATACCCCTACATTATGCCCATTAAGTGGGAGCACTCCAACCCCATTCCTGTCTCCCCCGTCCCTCATTCCCCCAAATCCCAACTTGAGTTGAAATGAGATTTTCTCCCCCGTGGGCATGAATTAGATCATCTACTGACTTCATATTGGTATTGAATACATTGGCTATTTGTTTTTCCATTCTTGTAATACTTTATTAAGTAGAATGTGTTTTCCCTCCTGAAGGTTAGTACAAAAGATGTAAAGTCACCATCTTTTTATGACTGAATAATATTCCATGGTATACATACACCACAGTTTGTTAATTCATCCCTGAGTTGATGGGACAAGTTTCCATATTATTTAATTCTTTAAATAGATTGGGCTCTAGTAAGACAAAATAAACTCAGTTTAAATAGGGTTTCATTATATCAACTGGTGCAAATACTTTCAGATTCACATGGTGTTGGATGAAATTCTAAAGGAGGAAAACATCCAGAATTGTTGAGATATATTATAATCGTCAGAATTCTGACAGAGTATTTTATCTTTATTGTACTCTCTATGTATCACTAAACACACATAGAAATGTATGAAGGTTAAGTGTGTAAAGATTATTGATTGTATAAGTCAGTTGTCTATCACAACTAAATGAAGTCAGGAAGGTACACCTCATGGAATTGAGAGCAGAGAATTGTGTCCTCAGCTTATAAAACAGTTCCTGGCACACAACAGAATACAGCAATAACTATTGATGAATAAATGGTTGTATGGTAAAATCAGCTACATGAAAACCAATACACTTTGAACTGTCTCATAGGGCTTCCAGCACAGGAGTGGATGCGGAAGCTTGAAGCAGGGATGGCTCATGAGGTGGCTGATTAAACAGAATACAAGGAAATAAAATGAGCATCAAAAGATTTTCTTTTTGATTTAAACTTAAGATATGAAACTATAAAAATTCTAGAAGAGAGTGCAGAGAAAACACTTGAAGAAATTGGCCTGGGAGAATATTTTATGAGGAGGACCCCCCTGGGCAATTGAAGCAACACCAAAAATACATTACTGGGATCTGATCAAACTAAAAAGCTTTTGCACAGCCAAAAACACAGTAAGTAAAGCAAACAGACAACCTTCAGAAAGGGAGAAGATTTTTTCAGGTTATGCTTCTGACAAAGGTCTGATAACTAGAATCTACAGAGAACTCAAACTAATCAAAAAGAAAAGAATAAATAGCCCCATTTCTAGGTGGGCAAGAGACTTGAAGAGAAACTTCTCTGATGAAGACAGGCACATGGCCTACAAACACATGAAAAAGTGCTCATCATCCTTAATCATCAGAGAAATGCAAATCAAAACCACTTTGAGATATCATCTAACTCCAGTAAGATTAGCCCACATCACAAAATCTCAAAACTACAGATGTTGGCGTGGATGCAGAGAGAAGGGAACACTTCTACACTGCTGGTGGGAATGCAAGCTAATATGACCTTTTTGGAAAGGAGTTTGGAGAACACTCAAGGAACTAAAAGAAGATCTACCGTTCGATCCTGCAATTCCTCTACTAGGTATATACCCAGATGATCAAAAATTGTTTTACAACAAAGAAATTTGCACCAGAATGTTTATTGCAGCCCAATTCATAATAACCAAGACATGGAAACAGCCCAAGTACCCATCCACCCATGAATGGATTAACAAATTGTGATATATTTACACCATGGAATAATATGCAACCATAAAAAGATGGAGACTTCACATCTTTTTTATGTTTACCTGGATGGGGCTGGAACATATTCTTCTTAGTAAAGTATCTCAAGAATGGGTAAAAAAGTATCCAAAGTACTCAATACCTACTATGAAATCAATATATAATGACCTATACACTCATATAAATGGCAAAACATAACTATAGTCCAGAAAGTAGAAGGGAAGAGGAGAGAGAAGGGAGGGGAGGGGGGATATGGAAGGAGGGAGGTTATTTAGGGAGACTTCACCTAATGTGCATGATGCAATGGTACATTTCAAAACTATTAAGAAATGAGCATAATTGTGATGGATGAGTTCCTTAGTTCAATGTAAACATTTCACATTGTATATCAAAGCAGTACCCTGAACCTCATAAATGCATCAATGTACAAAGTTATGATTTAATGAAAACAAATAATAAAAAAAGATTTTCTTTTTGTAAGGCTGAAAAGTCCTGCCCCCTAAACATTCACCAAGCAAGAATAAAAAGTCATTTAATCTAGAGATGCCTGGGTCAATTCAGTCAAATTAATCCTCAAAATAGAACTTGCTTTAATTTTTTTAAGGTCCTGACTTTTACATGCAATATAATTTCTTAAGGTTGAAGGCAGGTTTTCCCCTGTCTAGGCAAAATAACTAACGGCTGCAATTTCAAGACTGGAATTCTAGCAATGTCCTTTGGTGTTTTCATTGGTAGAGATCAAATCTCTTCTTGCCATTTTGTCCACTTGTGATACAACTTCCAGCAACATCAGCTACATAGGATCTCTGTAATCTTGAAGAATGCTCAATTCTGGCCAAATATTTAGTGAGAAAATTCTGTGGAAGAGATCCTTATATATATGTTTTCCTATCGCCTGAATCAACTTTGATTCACTTTTATGAAGCCTACCTCTTTCCCTCAAGCAGTCTTAGGTACCCCTTCCAGGCTTCTGTTGCACATTGAACATGAATACATCATAGCAATTAACATATTATAACATACTTGGTTATGTGCCTTCCTTTCTATAGATTAAGTATTCTGGTCAGGTGGTAGCTCATGCACATAATCCCAGCACTTTAGGAGGCTGAGGTGGGAGGACTGCTTGAGCCTCGTAGTTAGAGACCAGTCTGGGTAATATAGTATGACTTCATCTCTATGATTAAAAAATAATTAAGTGGGGGAAAAAAATAAAATAGATTCAGGGCGGCACCTGTGGCTCAAAGGAGTAGGGAGCCAGCCCCATATGCTGGAGATGGCAGGTTCAAACTTAGCCCCGGCCAAAAACTGCAAAAAAAAGGAAAAAAAAAAACTGCAAAAAATAAAATAGATTCAATGTTTCTTAAAAGAAGAGTGTGTCTCTGCATCTATCAAAACCTGGCACTTACTAAATATTCATTAAATAGAGACTGGTCTGGCTTACTGGCTCTAGGGAGGATTTATGAACCTCAATATACCTGACAATATTTTGAGAGAAGATTGGATAAGTTCAACCTATCCTTAAGGGGATGTTTGTTAACCAGCACTTACTAGAAATCAATGACTTTTTCATTGCAACACTTCAACTATTCTGTGCAACACTTCAACTATTCTGTTCCAGATACTCTTTCCTCATTCTGCCATAACAAGCCATGTTTCATTACTTTAGGTTAAACCATGTGACATTGCTGATAATCAACTATTTCTAAACTAAGACACCTAGCGATATCATATAGCTCAACTGGATATCATCAAGGAAGATGGGAGGTGTGAACTTGTCAATGCATCTAACACTTCTAGAGGTAGCACCTAATCTTCTTATACGTTTTTGGCACTTTGTGAAATGTAGAACCTTCCCCTTAGAACTAAAAAATTTCCCTATGACTCAGGTATTGTTGGCATCATTGAGCCAAGACTATCACTTGGGTTTCCCCCTACATAGAAAAGATCAGAAAGGTAGAAGTAAAATATCCTAAAACAAAAATAAATATAGATCAGTCATTGGATTTGTTTGATAGGGAACTGGAGCTGTCAGAGGGCTGCTACTGTTCCTAGTCTGGTGAACATATGTGGTAAAAATACTCATTGTTATTGTGACATGAAGGGCATTTTTTGGCTGGGGCTGGGTGTGAACCCACCACCTCCGGCCCCCTACTCCTTTGAGCCACAGGTGCCGCCCATGAAGGGCATTTTTAAAAATGGGAAAATGGGTGTACACATGTATGGATGTGTATATATTTCAATTTTCTATTTTATGAGTTTGGGCTTTACTGGCAAAAAAAAAAAAAAAAAAGAAGAAGGATGGAAGGAGAGACAAAGGAAGAAGAAGAGGAGGAGGAAGGAGAAGGAAAAAAACAAAAGCAGCAAGATCACCTTATTTAAAAAAATTGACCCTCCATTTGTGTTTAATGGAGCAGAGCAGCTGCCAGGACCCTGTGAGAGAAAACTGTTACCAATTCCACTGATCTCCTTGAAGTGACCAGATTCATAGAGGCAAAGTCAAGCATGGTACTTACTAACAAGTCCCTAACTCACTCAGGAATCTCAAAGGCACATTTCTGTCACCAGAAACTACCTGCTGCAAACAGCGACAGGCAAGGCAAGGCCAGGGTCAGGAGACGGGACGAATGCCAGGGACTGTAGTCCTGCCAGGGATGAAGAGGTGCTGAGGTGCTGGGGATACAGAGATTAATCAAAACAGAGGGCTCAACAGAGACCTCATTATAGTCTACATTCTTTGGATTATGTCTACCCCCCAGGAAGGAAGAAAATGAAACATGTGAGTTATACGTATATAGCTATTAGAAAAATAAGAAAACTCCTATGTGATTGCTTTTATTTTATTTTGGGGTTTTCTGAACTATTTCAAACATCTTGAAAACTAAATCATGATTACAATGATTTTATTAAAGAGTCTTCAATAAAGATAAGATTATTAGGTTTGAAATGATAGTACACTACTAAAAAAAGAGAAGATTTTGGAGGATGGAAGTATAGCACACTCTCCTGGCTCATGTGTGTATCAAACCAACGGAACTAAGCTCCACTCACTTGTCTCTTAATGTACAACTTGCAAGATTTCTCCACTTTCTCTCTTTCTCCATCTTTCTCTTGATCCTAGTTTTATAAGTGTTTTATTTTCTGATTACAAAAGTAATAAGTGTCTGGTAAAATATAAAAGAGACTCAAAACTTACCCCTAATTTTACTATGTGAAGACAACCACTACTACCTTATAGGGTAAGTTCTTCCAGACTGTTTTCTGCATACATGTTCACCAAACTGCATCAATGTTTGAAGTTCTTTGCATATAAAAAGGACTCAAAAAAATGTCATCTACTGATACTGTTTTCTACCAATATTTTTGACTTAACAAGATATTCTAGATACAATTTCTTTCTAAATGTATATGATCATTGGAATGGATGCATTTTATATAATACTTCCACTATCAATGAATAATGAGCACTATTTCCTGCTTTAGTCTATGATAAACTTTGCCACAAGCATCCTTATTTTTACAGACACACACATATGGCTACTTTTTCCAAAAATCTGAAAGATTTTTGTGCAAACTCCTATTCCAGCTGCTTGATCTCTAGTTTATTCCTGAAACTTCCTGTGCATTGGGAAAGTTTTAATAACATCTGCTTGAGAAGTTGTAATGTAAGGATTACATGCTTACGTTTGCAAGTGACAACTACAAGTGTTTGGCTCAGAGTTAGAATTCAATAAATTTTATATTTTATTAAGAATAACTTAATACAAATGTATGATATTGCCCAAAGATAATCATAATTTAAAGGCTTTTGTACATATTGTCAAATAGGCACCCAGAAAGATTATACCAATTTCCACCACCATCAGTATTATCTGAGATTGCCCATCTATAATTTCCTTCAGAACTCTGGGTGCTATCAATATTTTTAAAATCTTTGTCACTTTCATATGTGAAAAGTGTTTTCTGGCTTTTTTATTTGTATATACTTATTACCTGGATATTTGACACACTACCACATATTTAATAGGTATTAATATCTCTCCATTTGTGCATTGTTGATTCACATCACTTGCACACTTTCCTATTGAAGAATTCTTTTTAAAAATTTAGAAGAGTAAATTTTACTTGCATTTTAATTACATCAGAACTTAAAAAATTGCTTTTTCAGGGTGGCTCCCGTGGCTCAAAGGAGTAGGGCACTGGTCCCATATGCCAGAGGTGGCAGGTTCAAACCCAGCCCAGGCCAAAACTGCAAAAAAAAAAACAAAAAAAAAAAATTGCTTTTTCACTTTATAATTTGCCTTTAAATATCCCTACAATATTTGGATTTGGTGTCATGCTTAGAAAATTCTCCAGCATTGTATGAGACTACCATACAATTTCGCAATTGCACTCCTGAGCATATATTCCAGAGAAATGAAAAACCTGAACACGAATGTCTATGCTATATGTTATTATAGCCAAAAATGGGAAACAGGTTAGGTATCTTTCAATATGTGACTGGTTAAACAAACTATCTCTACAATGGTCTTCTACTCTATTAAAAAGGAGCAAATCACTGATATATGCAACAATGTAGATAAATCTCTAGAGAATTATGCTGAGTTAAAACAACAATGACGACGAAAAAAGACAATTCCAAATGGTCACATATGGTATTCCTTTTATGTGTCGTTCTTAAAATGACAAAGGTATAGAAATGGAGGAAAGATTAGTAGTTGCCAGTTTTTTTGTGTGTTTGTTTTTTTGTTTGGGTTTTTTTTTTTTTTTTTTTTTTTTTTTGCTGGGGGTGGGTCTTTTTTGTTTTTTTTTTTTTTTTTTTTGGCTGGGGCTGGGTTTGAACCCGCCACCTCTGGCAAATGGGGCCGAAGCCCTACTCCTTTGAGCCACAGGCACCACCCTATAGTTGCCAGTTTTTAAGACATGTGAGTGTGTGTGTGTGAGTGTGTGTGTGGAGGCTAAGTGCAGGCAGCTTACTGGGGCAATGTGAGTGATCCCTGTGGTAATGGAAATGCTGTGGATCTTGCCAGTATCAATGTCGGTATCAATATCCTGGTTGTAATATCATACTACAGTTTTGCAAGATGTTACTACTGGGAAAATCAAGTAAAGAGTAAATGGAATCTCCTTATTATTCATTATAAGTACATGTGGACTATAATTATCTCAAAATAAAAAGGTTTTAGAAATCATTTAAACAACAAAACATTATGGTAGCCATTCTACCTCCCGTGGTTTGAATATCTCCTCTTCATGGAATTTAATTGCTACTGTAACAGCACTCAGAGGTGATTAGGCCATGAGGGGTCCACCCTCCTAAGCGGGTTCATGCTTTGGTAAAAGTTGGTTACACCCCTTCTTGCTCTCTCCCCTTCCACCACTGGATGATGAAGAAAAAAGCCCTTGCCAGACGCCAGCATCTCGGTGTTAGACTTCCCAATCTCCAGAATTGGGACGAAACGTTGTAGGAGAATGAACACCATGCTTCTAAGAACAGTCAGGGGTTCTTGAGGGAAACGCTGAGAGCAGGACAGTCTCCTGGCTGGCCTACAGATGTTCTGCAGCCTGGGGACAAGCCCTCAAGTCACTTAGTGCTCTGATGAAATGAGATCGGCCGCTTGTTAGTAAGCGGGTGTTGGACCTTGAGCGTTTGTGACCCTTCAGGGTGGAGGACCAGCCGGTGGAGAGAACGAGCAGGTAGCGATCCTTAAGCACGTAGCCCTTGTACGTCCTTACTAGGCACTCCTCACACAGGTTACATACCCTCTAAATAGCCACGGAGGAGGTTGCTCGCGGCTCCCCTGAACCTCTGGCGAGCCTCACCTCTTGCAAGCTTGTACTTTCAATACGTGTACTGGCTGTTTCCTGCGTGCAGCACCAATGACATAGCAGCTCCAACAACACATTTTTGTTCATTGTAAATTACCCAGCAAAACCAACTAAGGCACCACCACCACGGTGATTAGTTTAGAGAAGTATTTCTCAACTGGGAGTGATTTTGCTGCTCTTGGGACATTCATCAGTGAGACATTGGGTAGAGACCAGGCATGCTGCTAAATATCCTACAATACACAGGAAGTCCCCTCACAACAAAGAATTACATGGCCCAAAATGTTAACAGATTAACTGGTTTAGGAGGGTAGACCCCTCCTGGCCTAAAGATTAAAGTTGAGAAAACCTAGCTTAAAGCCAGTAATTTTGTAAAAGAGGAAAACACATTTTACTTAACTTGGATTAGGTGATAACAGTTTTTAAAACAGACACTTTATTACATTGTTCAAAAAAACAGCTCTGGTGACAGCTTAATAATACCTCTGCTATGGTTTGAACGTTCCCTTCAAAACTCATGTTGAAATTTAATCACCATTATGACAGCATTGAGGGGTGGGACTTATTTTATTTTATTTTTTGCAGTTTTTGGCCGGGGCTGGATTTGAACCCGTCACCTCTGGCATATGGGGCTGGTGCCCTATTCCTTTGAGGTACAGGTGCCACCTGAGGGGTGAGACTTATCTCTCTGACTGGTGCACTTCCTCCCCATGTGTTACCTTCTACCATGGGGTTACCTGCATGGGGAACCAGAAACTGGTGACTTCACAGTCTCCAGAATTGTGAGCCAAATAAACTCCTGTTCTTTATAAATTACTTAGTAAGTGGTATTGTTTTATAGTTGCAGAAAATGGACTAAGACATCTCTTTATTTTTTTTAATTTCAGGTTAGAAATATTATGGACATGCCCTTTGACACTGGATTTTGGTGTCTTGAGCTCATTAATCATCTTCATTTTTTTTCTTTTTATTTCAGGTTAATGTGAGGGTACAAAAACCCAGGTCACAATATTTGAATTTGTTAGATAGAGTCACTCTTGTAGTTAAGCCCTGCCATCCAAAAGGTGTGCCATATACCATGGTGCCCATTAAATGAGAGCACCCCAAACCCCACTCCTCTCTCCCCCATCCTTCGTTCCCTTTTCTCCCAACTTGAGGCGAAATGAGTTTTTCTCCTATGTGAGCATGAATTAGATCATCTTCTGGTTTCATATTACCGTTGAGTACATTGGATATTTGCTTTTCCATTCTTGTGATACTTTACTAAGAAGAATATGTTTCAACTCCATCCAGGTTAAGTGCAAAAGATGCAAAGTTGTCATCTTTTTAAATGGCTGAATAGTATTCTATGGTGTGCATATACCACAGTTTGTTAATCCATTCCTGAGCTGATGGGCATTTAGGTTGTTTCCACATCTTAGTGATTGTAAATTGAACTGCGATAAACAATCTAGAGCATATATACTTATGGCAAAATGATTTTTTTTTCTTCTGGGTAGATGCCTAGTAGTGGGATTGTGGGGTCAGATGGGAGAACTAATTTGAGTTCTATGAGGATGCTCCATACAAGAAGTTGTATTAGCTGGCAGTTCTACTAATAGTGTAAAAGTGGTCCCCTCTCTCCACATCTGCACCAGCATTTGCAACTTTGGCATTTTGTGATATGGGCTAATCTTACTGGGGTTAGGTGGTATCTCAGAGTGGTTTTGATTTGCATTTCTCTGATGATTAGGGACAATGAGCATTTTTTCGTATGTTTGTTAGCTATTCATCTGTCTTACTCAGAAAAGGTTCTGTTCATGTCTCTTGCCTAATGATTGATGGGATTGTTTGCTCTTGCTTTTGTTGTTGTTGATTAATTTAAGTTCTCTATTGATCCTAGTTATCAAGCGTTTGTCAGATTTGTAATATGCAAGTATGTTCTCCCATTCAGAAGGTTGTCTATTTGCTTTGATTGTTGTGTCCTTAGCTATGCAGAAGCTTTTCAGTTTAATTAAGTCCCATTTGTTAATTTTTGTAGCTTCAAAGAAAATGAAATGTCTAGGAATATATCTAACAAAAGAGGCAAGGGACCTCCACAAAGAGAATTATGAAACCCTAAGAAAAGAAATAGCAGAAGACATTAGCCATGAGTTTGTTCATGTCTCTTGCCCAGTCATAGATGGGATTGTTTGCTCTGTTTTTGTTGATTAATTTGAATTCTCTAAATATGCAAATTTCTTTTCCCATTCTGAAGGTTGATGCCATAGCTCCTGGCTGGGAAGAATCAACATTGTTAAAATGTCTATACTTCCCAAAGCAATCTATAAATTCAATGGAATCCCCACTAAAATAACAACATCACACTTTCAAGATTTGATAAAAATAGTTCTTTATTTCGTTTGCACCCAGAAAAAAACCCTGTATAGCCAAGACAATTTTCAGTAATAAAAACTAAGCCAGAGGAGTCACCCTACCAGACTTTAGGCTATATTATAATACAAGTCCACAATTATCAAAACAGCACGGTTTGGGCAAAAAATAGAGACAAAGGGATTTGGAACAGATAAAAAAAATCTCTTATAGCCATCTGATCATTGATAAACCAAACAAAAGCATTCACTGGGGAAAAGAATCCCTATTCAATAAATGGTGCTGGGAGAACTGGATAACCACATGTAAAAGACTGAAACTAGATCTGCACTTTTCACCACTAACAAAAATTGATTCAAGATAGATAAAAGAGGTCAGGCCCAGTGCTCACACCTGTAATCCTAGCACTCTGGGAGGCCAAGGTGGGTGGATTGCCTGAGCTCACAAGTTCAAGGGCGGCCTAAGCAAGGCTGTCTCTAAAAATAGCCAGGTGTTGTGGTGGGCACCTATGTAGTCCAGCTACTCGGGAGGCTGAGGTGAGAGGATCACTTAAGTCCAAGAGTTTGAGTTTGCTGTGAGCTGTGATGCCACAGCACTATACCGAGGGTGACAAAGTGAGATTCTGTCTCAAAAAATAATAAATAAATTAAATAAAAAAAGATAGATAAAAGATTTAAATCTAAGGCTTGAAACAAAAATCCTAGATAAAAGTGTGGAAAAAACTCTTGGAGATATCAACCTGGGGAAAGATTTTATAAGAAGACTTCTATGGCAATTGCATCTTCATTTTAAGACTAGCTCAAAATGACCCCTTGGTCAGCAGGCGTACCTGGAGCCCACCTCTATAAAGAGATGAGCTACCTTTCTTACATTTCCTTTCAGGAAATCATAGATCAAAAGAAGCTGCTTTAACTCCACCTCATTCAGAA
This sequence comes from Loris lydekkerianus, assembly GCA_963574355.1. Taxonomy (NCBI): domain Eukaryota; kingdom Metazoa; phylum Chordata; class Mammalia; order Primates; family Lorisidae; genus Loris; species Loris lydekkerianus. The sequence goes on along the minus strand of CAUYPK010099948.1, from coordinate 32,158 downwards.
TTAATTATTATATCATTTTACTGTGCACTTACAATACTTACAGTTAGAACACTTGGTAAAATATAGAATCTTGAACTCACTACCCAATGCTTATCAAAACCTTGATTGAGATTAAAAAAATATTTTTGGAGAATTGTCTGTTGGATAACTAGCTTACTCATTTCCCTCCATGTTATTGGGTATATCCCTATATAAAGACCAACTGTCAGTAAAGTTATTATGTAAGATGTAATATAAGGCCTACCTGCCCCACTACTTACCAGGCACAGTGCCAGGTGCTAAGGAGATAACAATGAACAAAACTCAAATTCCCTGCATTCAGAGGGAGTATTCTAAAGGAGAGTGCACCACGTAATTACTGCTGTGTACAAGTCACTTACAAAGGCAGCATCATAAAACCACCATTATTTAGAGTTCTTAAAATACAAGGCTGAGGACAAGTTAGGCCAGGAGGGGCAACCGGAACAACTTGGGTGACTTTGCACTTCTCCATGGCCCTGCTCATTTTCTAGCAGTTTAGGCCACGCGTGTTCTCATTGCAGTGGTCCAGAAGGAGAGAGCAAGCCCAAATATGCAAGGGCTTTTCAAACCCTGCTTGCATCACAGCAATTAATATCTCATTGGCTTAAGAAAGTCACATGACTGAATGTAGAATCAAAGGTTGAGACAGAACACCCCACTCACAATGGGAAAGCCTGCAAGACAAGATGCAGAGGTGAGTAAAACAATGGAGCTAGTGGTGAGATTATTACAAAGGAAGACAGAAAACAAACAAATGATAAGTGTTATGTGATAATAAGTACCATAAGAAAAAAATGAAGCAGAGTATGAAAATAATGACAAGAAGAGGTAAAGGATAGTGTTATTTTTTGATAGGACGATTAAGGAAAATCACTTTGGTTAGGAGCTATTTCAGACCTCAACGTGCGGAGGGATCATCTGGGAGGATCTGAGGAATAGAAACCACAAGAAACAAACAAAAAAAAAACAAAAACAATAAAGTAAGGGAATAAACAAACAAGAGAAGAAAGAAAACTCAGTTGGAAACTATGAACTTGTGTTGCCATCAACCCATATGGTTGCATGAACACTTACAGGCATTTATGAATTGCGTTCTCAGGATTGAAGAGACACACTAACTTCATTCTGCTGCTCACATTGTTTATAGGACCTCTAGTCTGATGACAAGAAATCAGTATTTCAACCTGAGGCAGTTACCATGTTTGTCTTTGTACACCTAATTCATTCATCAATTTTACGCAATTTGAGAAAAAGCCAGTTTGTATTTGGCATGGTCACTAAAGAATAAATAGAATTTCTATACCTAAATCTTTTTAGCCCTCAGAGGCTCAAATGTGTGACATAACCAATGAGCAAAATTTAACCTTCTTTGTTTAGGACATGATGGCACCAACAATACAAGTTGGAGAAAAAACAAAGTCAAACTTTTATTCAGTACCACAAAGGTGAAATCACTTGAGTCTTTCATAAAAGGAACTGAATCCACATAAAAAGCAAGAAAAATTTTAGTATGCCACAATTAACAATTAATTGGCAAGAAACCAAGTATAAATATATCAAAATATGTGGTTATTTATATATATCATCAGATAACATATAACTTTAAAAATTCAATCAGCTTTATTACTCGACTCACCATCAGTCAAATAGCAATAATAGATTTAGATAATCTTTCTACTCCTCAGTTTCTTATCAACAAGACCAAAATACATGTTGTATTACTAATTTTTATTATCTAATGTGAAGTTTAGTTGAAAAAATGTTTTGTATTTATTTTATTAAAATGTACAATAATTGATTTATAATCATCATTTAAAAAGGAAGTTCATTTTAAAAATTCATGATTACAGTACTTCAATTTGAAGACAGATTTAAGGATTTTATATCAAAAATTCCACTAGATGGAGCTCTTTTAACTTTTTCAAGGGGAAGGCTGAAGAAGGTTGAATCCCCAGCCTGACTCAGCTCATTTAACATTAGTGAAACCAAATTAGTGCATCTGACTCAGAATTTCCTCAGATATAAAAAACAGCCTGTATAATCTAAGAACACTATAAATGTGATGATAATTGCTAGAGACTATTTTTCTTAGCAGTGGAAAAATATGGTATTTTCAAGGAAAATGTCAATACTTTTAATATTTTCAATGAAAAAATTCTGGGAACACTATGTATGTACTCTTTGAGAAATGAGGTTTTATAAAATACAACCACTGGAAAATTTTAGACATTATCAGATTTCATTTAAAAAGTAATTGTTGAATTGGACTAAATAATTTTTATTTTATTTTATTTTTTTGAGACAGAGTCTCAGTATGTCGCTCTCGGTAGAGTGCTATGGCATCACAGCTCACAGCAACCTCAAATTCTTGGGCTTAAGCAATTCTCTTGCCTCAGCCTCCCAAGCAGCTGGGACTACAGATGCCCACCACAATGCCTGGCTATTTTTGTTGTTGTAGTTGTCATTGTTATTTAGCAGGCCTGGGCCAAGTTCAAACTTGCCAGCCCCAGTGATGTGGCTAGCGCCCTAACCACTGAGCTATGAGTGCCAAGCCTGGACTAAATAATTTAAATGAAAACACACTACTGGTATACACTGAGGCTTAAATGTGCCAATAGCCTTTGTTTTGTAATCACAAATCCGTCCTTTACTCTGACACTGTATGTGAATTCTTTCTCTATAAGGAACATAAGCTATGGCTACATGACATAGATAATATTAAAGTATTAGATCATATCACTTCTACAGTACATCAGTGTGTGCGTGTATATAAAGACTGGGGAGCAAGGACTTTGTTGTTTCCTTATAACCTCACATACATGTTTATCATGCCAGTAATGGTATGCCCTTTCAAGATTTATAGAAGGACGTTAAACTGCTTAGAAGGCAGTTTTATGAGGTCTGACAGCTAAGTTCCAGAACTCATCCTAGTAAAAATTGCTACATACCTCATTGCTAAATGTCACTAAGGTCACCTTTGAAGTACTCCCCTTGGGAAGCTATGAACTGACACCAGCGCCTAGTTCTCCCTTCAAAGCATCTTTTTCTTGCATGCAGTAATAGCTAAATTCACTTTTTCCCCTGAGATTTTATCTTTCTTAATATGACTACCATTTTGATATTGCTGACCACCCTATGCTCCTATAATTCTTCTTGGATTTCTATGTCATTCCATTCTAGGGACGATAACTTTGGTTGTAGGGCTTCTCTTTTATGTTCATTTGGTTCCTCCCTAAATGAGAGTGTTTTTTCACCGTTCAGTTCTTAGTCTTTCCTTTCTTTACAATTCTTTACCCCAAAGTGTCATTCACCCATTGAAGATCAATGACTGCGTTGCCTACAGAGCTCTCAAGTATCCATCTCTTATTTTAGACTTTCACTGGAATACTATTTCTTACTTTCTAACTATCAGTAGGCATTTTCTCCTGAATTTCTAATTTTACTCTGATATTTTCCCCTGGATTTCAAGTCTCATGGAACCTACCAAAAACTGAACTCTTTTTCATCTCCCATAATGTAAACCAGTGTGTGTTGTTTTCACATTCCAGCCACTGTGAATGGCACAATCTTGGGATTATTGTTATTTACCTCATCCACCACAGTTGACCAGCTTGCAAGGTCAACTTCCTCCTTTACAGCCTTCATCAGATCCCTGCTTTTCTGTTCATTTAAATTTCCACAGCCTAGTAGAGATCCATTATAACACCCTTCCTAGATCTCCATGGTGGCCTCCTCACTGCACTTTAATTCTGAGCCTTTCCCTCCTTACTCCATCCTGGCCAGTTCTTCCCAACTCTGTATGTCAGTTTTACTTGCATTAACAGGTTAGGCAAGGCAGAGGACACAGGCTGGTCTTAGAAACGCACTTTCGGGCGCCCAGTCATTGGGGGATGGGTGATCAGAAGCAGCAACACACAGAGTCACACAGCTTTCAGTTCAATCAATGGTTCACACAGGAAGGAAAGAAAACAGAGGCAGTCAATCAAGATCAAGGTCAATATTCCAATGTCCAGGTAGGCAGAAAATTCATTTCATTTCCTGTCTAAATCAAGATTGGCTCACAAATAGAGAGGCCGGGCTTAACAAACAGGGAGGGGCAGTGGCAGGAGTGGATGCAGCTCAGTGAATGACCAAACCCCACTGCCCCTGCACCACAGAATGATTAAGAACAGATCCCGATCTTCTGCATCCTCAGCTGGGCCCACCTCACACCTCACTGCCTGACCTGTGCTTGTTTATTCAACTCCCTGACCCCTGGATTCATTACCTTTTTGTAGACTGGCAGTTGCTGCCTGTCCTAACACTTAAATCGGTTCTTCCGCTGGGAGTCTGGCTTCCCTCCGGACACATAATTTACATGTACTTTCTTTGATGATACTGCTTCTTTCTTTTAGCCAAACAGCTCTCTTGGTAGAGATTTAACTAGACATCTTGACTTTCCTTTCCATAGAAATAGGTATATACAGACTTGTTAAGTAGATACAAAATTATGTAGTAAAAAGACGAAAGAAAGTAGGTACAACCCTAAAGAGTGAGTGAGCAAAGACAGAGGCTTGGAAACTTAGAAGAGCCTTCAAGCTGAAACTCAGACTCCCAAGGAAGAGGCTGCCTTGGCTGATCCCTGTGTCTTTGAATTATGGTAAGCAAAATTCCTAGGATGAAGAACATAAGGTTGGTTCTGATGTCTTTGTGATGGTGAGATAATACTGATTTTGCCTGTTGGGGAAAATGCAAGCTAGATTCAGGTAGTGGTAAGGTAACATGACAGAATGTGACTGCTGGCTACTTGAGACAGAGAAGCCAGAGAAGACCTCACCTCTGTGGTTAGAAGATAAGGAACCAGTCACATAAAATCAGCCATGTGAAAGTAGGAGATAGAAAAAACTGACGGACATCAGCCTTTGGGATCTTCTTTATTTGGGAAGAGCTCAATCATTTTACATACTTAGAGGCAGAAGAAAGTGCTTGAAAATTTCTTATTGCATTTTACTGGGGACCACAGAGTAATTGATATTTTAATACATATTGATAAGACACATCCAGATACTTTTCTTTCTTGAATATTTTAACAAGCACCCTGTGGATGGATATTAAAGCATCGTATGTAATCTCTTAACTCACAAGCTCATTTTTCATTCTCTGGGGCACTTTCTAGTTGAGTCCAACTAGACCTTTTTAAAAATTGTTAAAATTATTATAGATTAATCAGTAGCTGTAAAAAGAAAAAAATTTAATAAAGTTTTTAGGTCTTATATACGCTTTACTCAGTTTTCCCAATGGTAACATCTTATATAGCTATAATGCAATGTCAAAATAAGGAACTAAAGATACAATTATCACCCACTGAACTTATTCAGATTTCAGCTTATTCAGTTTTATATGCACTTATGTGTGTGTGTAGTTTCATGTAACTTTATTTAACCACCACCACACTCAAGGTACAGAAGTGTACCAGAAACACAGGCTCGTTCCTGATATCCACTGTGGCCACACCTACCCACCTTGCTCATACCCAACCTTTGGCCACCAGTGATCTGTTCTCAATCTCTATAATTTTGTTATATCAATAATGTTTTACAAATAAAATCATAAGCTTTTTACTTAGTCTAATTCCCCTGAGCTTCAGCCAAGCTGTTGCACCTATTGAGAGTTCATTCTGTCTTATTGCTGAGTAGTATTCCATAGTATGGATGTACCACAGTTTATTTAATTATTCTCAAGTTGAGAAACTTTGGGTTATTTTTAGGTTTTGGCTATTGTGAATGATGCTGCTATGAAAATTTATGTACAGTTTTTATGCGAACATAACTTTTCATTTCTTTGGAGTAAATGTCCAGAAATACAATTTAATCCATTGGGTCATGTGGCACGGGCATGTTTTATTTTTGCAGAAACTGACAAATCGTTTTGCAGAGTCATTTTACAGTCTTACCTCTGTTGAATGAAGGATCCATTTTATTCATATCCTTACCAACATTTGAGGTTATCACTACTTTTTGACCATTCTGGTAGGTTAAGTATAATAAGATATTCTGATACCTCATTATAGTTTTCATTTTCATTTCCTCAGTGACTAATAATGGTGAACATGTTTTCACATTCTTATTTGCCATCTGTATAATACTCTTTGGGAAATGTCTGCTCATATCTTCTGGCAGACTTTTGAGTCACATCCTTTTCTAAATTAATTCTCCAACAAGGTTGAGACCCTGCTCGCAACAATTCATCCATGTGCATATATAGTTTTCCTAAAGAATTATAAAAGAACATAAAATATAATAGCATTTCTAACACATCTCTCTTCACCAGTTTGGAAGAATAAATTAAAACATGTTCACTGTAAAAAAAAAAAAAAAAAAAACACATGAAAGAAAAGAAAAAATACTCTAATTATCTAACGTCTTACCATCTAGTGATAACCACTGTTTGTGAACACATGTCTAGATTTCTTTCCCTATGTATATTCTTGGCACATGTAAAATCATGCCCACAGTTTATATAACTGGTGTGATACTATTCTGTACCTTGTTTTGCACAAACATATATTATTGATATCCTTCTATATTAGCATCAGCAATAGATCTTTATCATTTTAATACCTTCATAGAAACCCATTGTTTCTTTTTTTTTTTTTTTTTGCTATTATAAACAATGCTTTAGTGATTGTTCTTGTCGGGATAGTTTTTTGGATCTTTATAATTATGTTCTTAGGGTAAATCTGTAGAAGTGAGATTGCTAAATAAAAAAATCATATATAACAGGCAGGGAGAGGTAGCACATCTGTAATCCTAGCACCCTAGCACTCTAGGAGGCCAAGGCAGTAGAATCCCTTGAGCTCAAGAGTTCAGACCAGCCTTAGCAAGGGTGAGAATCTGCCTCTACTAAAAATAGAAAAATTAGCCGGGTGTTGTGGCAGGTGTCTGTAGTCCCGGGTACTTTGGGAGGCTGAAGTAGGAGGATCACTTGAACCCAGAAGTTTGAGATTGCTGTGAGCAAGACTGATGCCACAGAACTCTAGCCTGGGGATAACAGAGTGACACTCTGTCACCAAAGCAAAAAAGGTCACATATACATGTGTATGTATATAATATACACTAATTATATATGGTTATATAAATAATGTAAATGTTTAGGAACTGCTTTGTAGGAAAATTGTGTCAATTTTTTACATTCCTCCCATCCCCCGCCCTGAGATTCTTATAAGGTTCTTAGCCTTTTGCTTGTTCCCCTCCCAACAAATTTCTCTAAGGATTGAAACATATAAATTCAAATAAGTTTTTGTTGTTTAAAAAAATTAAACTACTAACTAAGACAGAGTGCAGGGCTCTGTGAGGTTAGATCAGTAAAAGTCCTGAAAAACAGCTGTTTTCCAGACCCACTCCTCCAAGACACCTTTTGTGAATGGGATCTGCTTCAATGGCTTTGTAATCTGGCTTTCTAGCCTGCTACCACAAGACCCCTGGGGAATAACAAGGATAAGCAGCACATCAATGATGTTTACTTGTGGACGGAGAAATTAAGATTAGAAGAGGAAAAAAAATCCAAAATTACTACCAGCATGCCTATATTTCAAAGACAGAAAGATATGGCATGTAAAGTAAACATAAAATGGCAAGTCCTACTTGCAAAGGTAGAGAATATTGTAAAATTGGAGCTATTGCAGTCCAGGGTCATTTGAACGCTTTTTTTTGTTTGTTTCATTTAGTCAAATATGTATAGCACTTTAATTATAATCTAGGGAAAGAATAACTTACACTGACATATTCCCAAATTTGAAAGTAACTTTGGGATAGTTACTTTGAAAGTAGCCATTGGGATTATTTTTCAAGGTCCAACAGGTTTATTCCTCAATAAACCATTGAGTTTACTGGTTTAAGGAGTGCATTTATCTTTTATATGATGATAATATATTTTTGCTTACAACTTCCTCAGGTGGATTAAACAACCCAAGAATGCAAAATAGTATCTTCTAGTAACCAGAAAACATGGTCGTGATATAGCATATAATACTAGGTAAAAATTCAGTTACAATATGCACCATCTTATTTATTTCTAACACTTCCTCAGAAGAATTTCTTTCATTGCTCTGTTTAGCAATTAAATACTTATACTTCTAATTTTTCAGCTTCCCCTTGTCTCTTTACCCAATTCCACAAGATTTTCCTGGATTGTAGAAAACTGGTATAAAAGCGTTGCAAAGTACTTAAGAAGTATTTTTAGAATGAGTTCTGGAAGTTCCTGTAACTTTAAATTTATGCCCCTAGCTATAACAGTGGAATTTTGCAGCTACTATGCGTCTGGCCTCGTATTCATATTATAGTAGCAAAATACCTCATTAAGTAGACCTTTTCCCTTTCCTTTTATCCTCTGTTATTTTCTCTGTGATGGTTTTCAGACGTAGGTTTCCACTGTCGTTAGCCATAGAGGCCCAACAGAAGAACCAAGTTCCCTATCTACTTCCACAGAACCTTAGTTGTGTGACCTTGTACAAATCCCTAACAGCTCAGTTTCATTATATTTAAGAGCAATAGGTTGGAGACCTCACAAAGGCCCTTCAAATATAAACTTATATAATAAAATAATTCATAAATTTATGTAAAATATCACACTTTTTTGTCAGGCCTTCTACTTGCAAAGGCAAACCTTAAACCTTTAATTTTGAAAAATCTAGTGACTATGTACAAAATGTCGTAAAATGATAGAGGAATTAACAGAAAGTCACGACCATTCATCTGACATGCAAAGAGTAAAAGTTCAGAGTATACCCTGAAGTCCTTAAGAAGATGATTAATTATAGTTCTCTAAACCTCCTATCTAGGCTGTGACCTTAAGACTTTGGGACTATTTCTACATAAGACCGAATGGGTAGCGCTGAAAGAGCATTAATTTTTATTTACTTATTTTAGGTCAGTAATTCTGTGGAGGCTCAGGACTTCCAGTATTCCGTAGAGGGCGCTCAGTGTCCAAATCTGCAGAGTGTGCCATTCTTCGGGAAGAAAGACGGATCCTCATAAATGCTCATCTGTTCATCTCACATATAAGGAAGGGGCCAGAGAATTCCATCCTCGATTTTACTCTTCCTCGCCCACTTCTCCCCATCCCTCCTCGTTTGCGTGCGGCCGGGAAGTCAAGTCCTCGCAAGCGCTGGAGAGAATCGAGTTGGAGGGTTACAAGGGCCCGGACACCAGGCTGGCCAGTCTCTCCCAACCTGTCAAGAACGGAGGATGCTCCCTGGGACACGCCCTCGTGAAGTCTCCACCTTTACAGCTAAGGGGCTGGAATGCCCCCAAGCCTTAGTTAGGAACAAGCCCTCAGGCCCTGTCGCGGCTGGAGAACGTACGTAGTCTTCTGTGCGGCGAGAGGGGCGTTACAGTCCCGGGTACTTGTGGCGCGGCGGCCCCGCCCCGGGGGACGGTCCGGACTGCTGGACGGACGGAGTCGGAACAAATTTTGCAGCTCCTGAGACGTGTCGGTTGCCAAGCGATGAAGAGGGGGTGGAGCCGACGGGAAAGAGGAGCCGGGCCCGGCCCGAAAGGGACGCGCGCGGGATTCCGGGCCGCGCAGCCGCCCTGTCCGCCAGTCGGGCAGAACTGCGCACGCGTGCAGCGAGCGGCCGCCTGCCCCCCTTGCTGGGCTCGTGCTGGGGCTGCGCGTCCGGCTAGCCGTGGCGCCGCAGCCGGAGCCGGTGAACCGAGCTGTCTCGTGGGAGGGGCGCGGGGAGAGAGGCGCAGGGAGAGGAGCGCGGAGCAGCTGGGACGGCCGCCGTGCCCACCGCTGCTGAGGAAAATGGTATTCGAATCGGTGGCCGTGGATGTGTTGAACCGGATCTTGGGGGACTATGTGGTGGACCTGGACACGTCCCAGCTCTCTCTGGGCATCTGGAAAGGTAACGAGACCGCTGCCTCTCCCGTGTCGCCTGCCTCCCGGCCCTTTAGCTGCTGGAACCCGGGTACTGTCTGTCTGGGGCTCCGGGCCCCAGCTCGCCTGGTGCTGCCACCTGCCGCCCGCCCTCCAGCCCGCCTCCGGGTCAAGTTACATAAAGCCGGGCGGCAGTTCCCAGGCCTCAGCCAGCGGCTTGTTTATTTTGGGGGTTAGGGGAAGAGGAGGGTCGTGGGTGCCGGATGAAAAGGTCTGCCTTTTCCCAGTGGAGCAGCTCAGGGGACCCGCGATGGGTTCCACGAGTCTAGAGTTCAAATCCCGATGAGGCGCCCTTTTCTGCCCGTAGTCCAGCGCTGGGAGCGGAGGACGACGTCACGCTCCTGGGTTTGGTCTCGTCCCTGTCATTTCCCCCCTAGCGTTGTGACGAAGGGCCTGGAGAGCCCACGGAGTGTCGCACGCCGCTTCGCACGTGAAGGCAGGGCGCTGTGACCCAAGACGCGCTCTTCTTCCTTCCCAGCCTCGGCAGGGCTAACTCCGAGGCGCTTTCTCGCCTCCCGGTTCTGGCGGACAGCCCGGGTCGGGCTTGCTCGCTTGGGTTCTGCGGATCATGAAAAGGCAACTCATGTGGAGAAAAACTCAAGACGATTGCTTGTGGGTTTTTAACTCACGACTTGACCCAGGAATGTGTCCCATTTTCACTGTTCTGGGGTTTGTGGGTCAGAGTGAGTTGCTGATTTTTTTTTTTTTTTTTTAAACAGGCGCGCTGTGCAAAGTCTCAGACCTACTAAAGACAGGGATGAACTTGCCCTTGCTCTGCTTAGATAGTGAAAGATGGAAACTACTTGTTTCCGTTTGCTCTGTTTCTTGTTTAGAGTTTAATTTTTAGTGCTTTTTCTTATATTATACCCTCATTTAATTTTAAACACCTGTTGGAAACTAAACTCCGTTATTATATGGATTTTTTAGGCCAAAGAGACTATTAATTTTTGTATGAACTATGTATTATATTGATGTAAAATTATACGCTGTATATTTTATGTATAATGTATATTATACATTTTTTAAAGTAATTTAACAATTGGATGTGCACACACTTTCTGCCTTCTAAAATACTTATTTATCTTGACTCTTCTTTATGAAACAAGGTAAAAGAAGCAATTTAGTTTGAAAAAAAGAATTGTTACTTGTTTTTAGTGTTGGTGTTTGGTACCATGATGAAAAGGCCTACACAAACTATGGGCATAAGCTATAGCTCAACCTTTTTGACTGGTACATGAAAGTTGCAGACTGCTGCTTTTCTTTTGCAAAGTGAAAATAGTAAAACTTGTCTCCATTTGTCTCAGAAGGAAGCCTAAAAACACTTGCTGGAGCTTAATCTTTAGTGGAGCATTGCTTATGCATTTAATATGGAGGTTTTGTGATTAATCAGTGGATTTATATACTTATTTTTATTTACAGTAAAATTCACTCTTGTAGTACAGTTGTGTCTGGCTTGACAAATGCTGAGAGGCATGTATCCCCTGTGGTAACAGTGTCACAGCGAATAGTTCACCAAACTCCCCTCATTCCCTCTGCTGCCTCATTGTGGTTCACCCCACCACAATTCCTGTTTGCTGATCTGTTACCATCCCTGTAGTTTTATCTTTCCCAGAGTGCCTGTAAATGTGTTTTTTTGGTATGTTTGTGTCTGGCTTCCTAGTTTCATTTCCTACATTTCTTAGAATGCATTTGAAAGTCATCTATGGGTTGCATACATCAATAATTCGTTCTTGTATTTTTGAGTAATGTTTTGTTCTATGGATGTACTATAAATGTCTGTTGGTCAGTTGAAAGATAATTCAGTTTTTTAAGATTACGAATACAGCTGCTGCAAACATGTACAGGCTTTTGTGTGAACATAAATTGTTATTTCTCTTGGGTAAATAAGAGTGGATTTGTGGAGTTCTATGTCAAGGGACTATTTGGTAGTTGTAAGAGATTGTAAGAATCTACAAAACTGCTTTCCAAAGTGGCTATATCATTTTCCAATCTCACCCAGCATGGGTTCAGGTTTTAGCTGCTCTGTGACCTTACCAATACATGATACTGTCCTTCAAATTTTTTCTTAGCCTTTCTCATAGGTATGTTGTGGTAAAGCACTGTGATTTTAATTTGTATTTCCTTAGTGATTAGTGAAGTTGAGCATTTTTTCTTGTTCTTTGCTGTCTATTTCCATTTGTGAAGTACCCAAATCTTTTGCTCATTTAAATCGGGTTGTTTTCATTTTCTTTTTCTGTTTAGATTCAGTTCCCATATCATAAAATTCACTCTTTTAAAATGTACAATTCAGTATTTTAGTGTAGTCACAAAATCATGCAACCACCACTGCTGTCTAATTGCAGAATATTTTGATACCCCCCAAATAAGCCTCATGTCCATTCCCTCTCATTCTTTCCCACATTGCTTCCTTCCCACCATTCATTTGCTTTCTGTCTTTATGGGTTTGCCAGTTCGAGACATTTCATTTAAATGGAATCATATAACTTAATTATATGTTAAGGTTCATCTTATATTTTCATCATTATATGATAAGGATTATCATTATATTTTCAAAGTTTGCCTCTCTTGATGGATGTGTATTTCATTCCTTTTTATAGTTGAATAATTTCATCAGACAGATATACCTCATTTTGTTTATCAGTTCACCAGTTGATAGATATTTAAGTTTATTTTTCGCCTATTATGAACTATGTTACTATGAATATTCATGTTTATGTATTTACTGGACATATGTTATAAATTTTTCTGACCCTGTACCTAGGTGTGGAATTGCTTGGTCATGTAGTAACTCTATATTTAGCTTTTTGAGAAACTACTAAACTTTTTTCCAAAGTGTGTGTTTTCTGTTGTTGAGTATTAAGTTCCTTAAATATTATGGATACAAGTTATTTTTTCAGATATGTGATTTGAAAGTATTTTCTCCCTGTCTTTTCCTACTCTGTCTTTTGCAGAGCAATTTTAAAAATAAAGTCCAGTTTATTAAAAGTTCTTTTAAGAATTATGGCATTTGGTGTCATATTTATGAAATCTTGGCTTAACCCAGAGTCACAAGGATGTTCTCCTATGTTTTCTTGTAGAAGTTTTTTGTTTAGGTTTTTGATTAATTTTTTTGAATGGATATGATATGGGTGGAAGGCTGAAGTAGAATTTACATGTGGATGCAAAATATCTAGTTGTTCAGAACCAACCTTTGGATTTATTTTTGAACCATATTCTGTCCCCATGGTCTGCTTGTCCCATCATTTCATCAGTATTATACTGTCTTGATAACTATAGCTTTTTGGTTAAATCTAATAGGTGATGTGATTTCTCCAACTTTGATCTTTCTCATATAATTTTTAAAATAACATGTCAGTTTTATCTATAGAAATTGGTTATATTTTGATACATAAAACTTTAATAGCTGGAGTAGTTTTAAAAGATATCTTTTGAGTGTTTCAAAAGTAGTAACTTTTTTTCTTTGAGACAGAGTCTCACTCTGTTGCCCTGAATAGAGTACCATGTTGTCACAGCTCACAGCAACCTCAAACTCATGGGCTCAAGAGATCCTCTTGCCTCAGCCTCCTGAATAGCAGGACTACAGGCGACCCATCACAATGCCTGGCTTGTTTTTTTTATTTTTAATAGGGATGGGCTCTTGCTCTTGCTCAGGCTGGTCGTAAACTCTTGAGTTTGAGCAATCCACTGGCCTTGGCTTCCTAGAATGCTAGGATTACAGGCGTGAGCCACCTGCACCTGGCCTCAAAAGTAGTCACTTTTGATAAGCTTACGAGTATTTTTAAAAAATTGTTTGAAAATTTTGATAATATAAAATAAATGCCATATAGGAAAAATTTTAAGATGATAGACTTAGTATTTTATGATCTAGTGTGAAGGACCTGTTACTTGTAAATTTGTGCTTTTGCTAGGGTTTGTGTAATAATTGAGCTAATTTCACGATTAGCATATTTAAAGTTTCAATTGGTATTGAGGCAGTAGTAATAATGGGTAGTGTTCTGAAAATTTGTTTCTAATTATTTGGAAATCAGAATCCATTTTTCCTTAGAAACATTATATATGAATGAAGAACTTCCAGAAACCTGTTTTATCATACTGTAGTAGAGGAATGCTACTATAGTGGGTCCAATAGACTAAATAGACTGATTGCTGGAAGTATCCACTTTGTAGGAAGAGAAAAAGAAAAATTCCACGACTGACTCTTGGCAAGTTTTGATGTTGGTAAAGTATACTTTTTATCTCTATCTATAATTCTCTACCCTTCTCATTTATCAAGTTAGGGAGGTTGTAATATTTCATAGAGTTATTTGAGATTCATTCTTTGCACTTTGTCAAGCATTTAGCCTTTCACATACTTCCTTTAAAAGCTGGATGGAGTCTGATTTCAGAATCAGTCATAGGTTAGGAATACAGATTTTTGAACCCCTCCCCAGAGATTATTATTCATTTATCTAGAATGGGACATCAAAAAACATTTTTTTAAACAAATGACACTGGGGATTGTGATGCATAAGTGGATGTATTTTAAGAGGACATTCAGGGAAAAAACATCAGAAAGTCAAAGAGATAGGAGGAGTAGTAAGGGTGGCTTGTGTGATAGAGTTATCATTTGAAACACAGGAAGTACCTGTACTTTGTATTTATAACTCCTTAATTTAGTCTTCCAAATTTATTTTCTTTCATTCTCCAAAATTATGATATTCTGATAAATCTGTAATTTTTTTTTAAATGCTTGGTATCTTTATGTAACTTTAGAGACTCAGATTCCTTGTTTTTTAATTAACATGCATATTGTGTTTTTAAAATGTTAATCTCCCAGTTTTCTCTTTTTAAAAAAAATTTATTATTATTTTTTTTTTTTTTGAGACGGAGTCTTACTATGTCGCCCTCAGTAGAGTGCTGTAGTATCACAGCTCACAGCAACCTCAAACTCTTGGGCTTCAGCTATTCTCTTGCCCCAGCCTTCCAAGTAGGTGGCACCTGCCAACTACAGGCACCTGCCAACAATGCCTGGCTATTTTTTGTTGTTGTTGTTGTCATTATTGTTTACCAGGCTCTGTCTTGGTTCGAACCTGCCAGCCCTGGTGTATGTGGCTGGTGCTATAACCACTGAGCTTGGGGTGCTAAGCTGCAGTTTTCTCATTATAGTAGAGTCTTACTGCATACCCCTTTATACCAGGGGGCTGCACAGGAAGATGAAGATTTAATTAGGATATAGTTTCTGATTTTAAGAAGTCACTTATCTGTTTACTGGGGAATTAAACGAATGACTCTTAAGTCTAGTGATAATTACCAATTCTAATTTCTTAAGTATTATTTTTATATCTGTGTTCTAAAATACAATACTTTTATAGAACTTTGAAGGCAATGGAATATTTTACTGCAAAAAGTATTATGAGATTTTACAGTACGCATCCATATGCTATCTATATTTTATAATTAATATGTATTAACAGTTTTGTTGAGGTATAATTGACATATAGTAAAATATACATATTTATAATCTATAGTTTGGTAAGTTTTTGCTTATACATGTATGCCCACAAAAGTAGTCATGGTTACAATCAAGATGATGAACATATCTACCACATTCAAGGCTTTCTTTGTGCCCCCTGGAAATCTGTGACACCTAACCTTTCTTGCCTCTTTCACCCTTCTGGTTCTCAAGCAGCCACTGATTCATTGTCTGTTACTGAAATTTTGTATTAATAGGGTTGTGTGATACATATTCTTTCAGTCTGACCTCTTTTCAGCATAAACAAAGGCTGCAGAACAGGTTGGTTGCTCAAGTTGATTGAATTCCTATTGTCTCCAGAGACTTTCTCTTCCTCCTTATAGGAGTACAAAGAAAAAACTTTATTCTTTGACAATATCGTATTTATAGCTGTTTCCTGTTCCTTGTACCTCTTTATTTCCTTTTAAAAATCCCTCTTCTTTTGGTTTCCCTGGTTTTAATTGAGCATTTTGTATAATTTTGTTTTTTCTTCTATCTTAGCATATCAATTATATGTCTTTATATAGATATATATGTTTTTAGTGGTTATCTTAAAGTATGTGGTATTCATTTAGAACTAAGGTAAGTTTGCTTTCAAGTAACACTATACTGCTCCATGGATAATGGAGGTATCTTATAATAAAGTATTCAAAGTTTTCCTTTCCACTCATTGTACCATTTTTGTCTTTAATTTCACTTATCTATAAGCTGTAACCATCCAGTCTCTTGCTATAATTACCATTTAAACAACTAGTTTTCTACTAGATTATTTAAGAATAAGGAAAATACAAAACTTAATTTTACCTCCGGGCAGCGCCTATGGCTCAGTGAGTAGGGCGCCAGCCCCCTATATAGAGGGTGGCAGGTTCAAACCCAGCCCTGGCCAAACTGCAGCAAAAAATAGCCAGGTTTTGTGGCAGGCACGTGTGGTCCCAGCTAATTGGGAGGCTGAGGCAAGAGAATCACCTAAGCCCAGGAGTTGGAGGTTGCTGTGAGCTGTGATGCCATGGCACTCTACCGAGGGTTACAAAGTGAGAGACTGTCTCTAAAAAAAAAATAATAATAATAAATAAATAAATAAATAAATTTTACCTTCATTTATTACTTTTCTAAAGCCTCTGTAAATCTGAATTGCTGATGTATTATTTTCCTTCTCTCTTAAGAACTCTACTTTAACATTTCTCGCAAAGGAGATCTGGTAACAAATTACATCAGTTTGTTTATCTGGAAAAGGCTTTATCCTTTATTCTCCCTCCCCATTGAAAAAAATTGTGGTAAAATAAATATAACATTTATTGTTCAATCACTTTAAGTATACACTTCAGCATCAATAAGTACATTTGCAGTGTTGTGCAAACCAACATAGCTATCCACTTTTGGAACTCTTTATCTTGCAAAACTGAAACCGTGTACCCATTAAACAATGACTCCTTATTCGGTATTTAGTGTAAGGGGATTTATCCAGTATTTGCCCTTTCTGATTTAGCCTAATGTTCTTAAGATGCATCCATATTGTAGCCTATGTCAGGATTTCAGTAATTTTTCAGGCAGAATAATAACCCACTATATGTTTGCACACACTACATTTAATTGTATTGTAATTTTATTTTTTGCAGTTTCTGACCGGGGCTGGTTTTGAACCCACAACTTACAGCATATGGGGCCACAGGCGCCACCCAACACATACTACATTTTATTTATCCATTCATCCATTGGTGGATATTTGGGTTGTTTCCACCTTTTGGCTGTTATGAATAATGCTGTTAGGAACGTGACTTATTTTCTTTGAGTCTGTGCTTTAACATTTTTTGTGTATATACCTGAAGTGGAATTTCTAGATCATATGGTCAAATCTAATTTTTTGATGAACCATCATGTTACTTTCCATCGTGGCTGCACTGTCTTACATTCCTGCCAGTAAGTGTACAAGGGTTGCAGTTTCTTCACATTCTGCCCAATATTTATGTTCTTTTCTTTTCTTTTTTTTTTTTTCTCTTTTGAGACAGTCTCAGTATGTCACCCTCACTAGGGTGCTGTGGCGTTACAGCTCACAGCAACCTCGAACTCTTAGGCTTAAGTGATTCTCTTGCCTCAGCCTCCCAAGTAGCTGGGACTACTGGCACCCACCATAACGCCCGGCTATTTTTTTGTTGCAGTTGTCATTGTTGTTTTAGTTGGCCAGACCGGGTTCGAATCCACCAGGCCTGGGTGTATGTGGCTGGCCCCCTACCCACTGAGCTATGGGGTTGCCTATGTTCTTTTCCTTTGATAGTATCATAGCTACTGTGAAGGGTATGGGTATGAGGTACTGTCTTCCAGTGTTCATTTACATTTAATTAGTGATTACATTTACATGTAATTAGTGATGTTGAGCATTTTTTCATGGGCCTATTGGCCATTTGTATATCTTCATTGGAGAAATGACCCTGACCCTGACCCTGACCCTGACCCTGACCCTGACCCTGACCCTGATATTCTGGATACTGGCCGCTTATCAGGTATAGGATTTGTATTTTTATATATTGCCAATAGTGTCCTGTGATGTACAAAGGTTTTTAAATTTGATCAAGTCCAATTCACCTATTTTCTGTTATTGCTTACACTTGTTGTCATATCCAAGAAATCATTGTAAAATCCAGTGCCATGGAACTTTCCCCCAATAGTTTATTCTAAGAGTTTTGTAGTTTTAACTTTCATATATAATTCTTGGATCCATTTTAAGTTGATTTTTGAATATGGTGTATGATAAGGATTCACCTCCATTCTTTTGTTGTGTGTATACAGTTCTTTCAACAGCTTTTGAAAGAAGCTGTTCTTTCCAAATCCAATGGTCATGGCACTCTTGTTGAAAATTATTTGGCTATTTGTTAAATATGTGAGGGTTTATTTCTGGATTTTCTTTTCATTTCCACTGATGTGTGGGTTTGTATGCCAGTACTACAGTGTTTGGATTATTGTGGCTTTTAGTAAATTTTAAAGTCTGGAAGTATGAAACTTCTTTATTCCTTTTTTAAAAGATTGTTTTGGCTGTTCAGGGACCCTTGAGATTTCATGTGAATTTAAGCATGGATTTTTCTATGTCTTCAAAAATTGCTGGGATCTGGATATCGTTTGCATTGAATCTGTAGATCGTTTTGCGTAGTATTTACACTTTAGCTATATGAAGTCTTGCAATCCATAAATATGGATTGTCATAACATTGTGTATTTCTTTTAGCAACATTTTATAGTTTTCAGTGCACAAATAATTAGCCTTTTTCGTTAATTCCTAAGTATTTTTGTTATTTTTGATGTTATTGTAAATGGAATTGTTTTATTTCCTGTTTGTATTGTTCATTGTTAGTGTGTTTAGAAATAAAACTGATTTTTGCATGTTGATTTTGTATCCAGCAACATTGCTGAATACCTTAATTCTAACATTATTTTTTTTTTTTTTTGTGGAATGTTTAGGGTTTTTTGTAATACATATAAGATCATACCATCTGTGAACAGATAATTTTACTTTTTTCTTTGCATTTTGGTTACCTTTTATTTCATTTCCTTGCTAAATCGCTATGGCTCTGTTTTTCTGTGCTATGTTGATTAGAAGCAGCAAAAGTGAGTATCCTTATCTTATTCCCAATCTTAGGAGGAAAGGATTTCAGACTTTCACCATTGAGAATGTTAACTGTGGCTTTTGATCCGTGGCTTTTATTATATTGAGATAGTTTCCTTTTGTTCCTTATTTGTAGGGTGTTTCATTGTAATGAAAATGCGTGAATTTCTTCAAATTATTTTCTGCATCAGTGAGATGATTATGTGTTTTTAGTGGTGTTTTACCTTGATTTTCTTATGTTGAATCATTCTTGAATTCTAGGAATTAATCCTGTTGAGTCCTGATGTATAATCCTTTTAATATGCTGTTGGATTTTGCTTGCTAGTATTTTGTTGATGATTTTTGTGTCAGTATTCATCAGGGGTATTGGTGTGCAGTTGTTTTTTTTGTTTTTGAATGTCTTTATTTAGCTTTGGTATTAGAGTAATGTTGGCCTTATAGGATAAGTTTGGAAGTGTTCCTTTCTCTTCAGGTTTTTTGAAGAGTTTAAGGTGGATTGGTATTAATTCTTTTCTTTTTTTAATGTACAGTAAAAGTCACCAGAAACCATCTGGTCCTGGGCTTTTTTATTGTTAGGAAGTTTTTGATTGACTCAGTCTCCTCAATAGTAACAGGTTTTTTTTTTTTTTATCAACATTCAGCTTGGTTTCTAGGATTTTATCCATTTTGTCTAGGTTATCCAACTTGTTGTTGTACAGTTCATGGTACTTTCTTACAGTCCCCTTTATTTGTATGAAAATTGATAGTAATAAATAGCTCATTCATTCATTTATTTATTTATTTATTTTCTTTCTTTCTTTTTTTTTGAGACAAGAATCTCACTATGTTGCCCTGGGTAGTAGAGCGCTGTGGCATCATAGATCACAGCATCTCACTCTCCTGGGCTTGAGCAATCTCTTGCCTCAGCCTCCCAACTAGCTGGGACTACAGTCGCCTGCCACAATGCCCAGCTATTTTTTGGTTGCAGATGTCATTGTTGTTCAGCAAGCCTGGGCTGGGCTCAAACCTGCCAGCCTTGGTGTATGTGGCTGGTGCCCCACTCTCGGAGCTATGGGTACTGAGCTGCTCCTTTATTTCTGGTTTTAGTTATTTGGGTATGTAACTTTTTTTGGTAGTTTACCAAATTGTCAATTTTGTCAATCTCTTGGGAAAACTAATTCTTGGTTTTATTGGGGTTTTTTTCCTCTATTTTTCTATTTTGGTTACTTCTGCCCTATTTTTTATTATTTCCTTCCTACTACTGGAAGTGGGCTTAATTTTCTTTTCTTTTCCTTTTTTTTTTTTTTTTTTTTTCCAAGTGTCAGTTTAGATAGATGGTTAATTGGGAATAATCCTTGTTTTTAAATATGAGCATTTATAGCTCCAAATTTTCCTCTCAGCATTGCTTTCACTGCATGTTATTAATTACAATGGTAAGTCTCAAGATATTTTCTCATTTCTCTTACGATTTCTTCTTTGACCCAAGTAGCTGGAACTGCAGACGCCTGCCACAGCGCCTGGCTATTTTTTTGTTGTAGTTGTCATTGTTGTTATTAGCAGGCCCGGTCTGGGTTTGAACCTGCCAGCTCCGGTGTATGTGGCTGGCGCCCTACCCACTGAGCTATGGGTGTTGAGCCATTTGACCTATTTTTTCAGAATGCTTAATGCTCATATATTTGTGGATTGTTCTGTTTTTCTTCTGCTATTTATTTCTAGA
This sequence comes from Loris lydekkerianus, assembly GCA_963574355.1. NCBI lineage: Eukaryota > Metazoa > Chordata > Mammalia > Primates > Lorisidae > Loris > Loris lydekkerianus. Next base: position 11,438 of record CAUYPK010099948.1, on the reverse strand, counting down.
TTCATTCCATTGTTATCAGAAAGGATACCTTGAACGATGTAAAAACTTTTAAAATTTAAAAGATTTTTGTCTTTAATTTACATATAATAATTATATATATATGGAATACAGTGTGGTGTTTTAATACATGTATACATTGTGTAATGATGAAGTTGGAATTTGGCATGTCCATTATCTCATAATATTTGTGTTTCTTTGTGGTGAGAATATTAAAAAATCCTAATTCTCTCTTCTAGCTAATTTAACATAATACAATACAGTATCCTTCACAGTCACCCTACTGTGCAGTGGAAGGCTGGATCTTACTCCGCCTGTTCTAACCCTAACTTTGTATCCATTAACCAGTCTATTCTTGCTCTCTCTCCACCCCCAGTCTCTGGTAACTACAGTTTTACTCTTTACTTCTATGTATCACTTTTTTAGATTCCACCTATGCATGAGATCATGTGGTATTTGTCTTTACATGACCCGCTTATTTTACTTAGCATAAATGTCCTCCAGGTTCATTCATGTTGCCACAGAGAGCAAGGTGTCATATTTTTCTTATGGGTGGTAGTATTTAGTTGTGTACATGTGCCACATATTGTTTATTCATTCATCTGTTGATGGACATTTGAGGGTATTTACTGTGTATAGTGTGCTCTTGTGTATCATGCACACCCACATTTTTGCACCGGTTTATGTTTTTACGTTTTTGGCCTAAACGTTTGGGAAAATGCCCCTGGAAAAAGTGGCCAGCTGTCAGCCAGGAGGGACATATATTGCAAGACTAGTGCTCCCTGGAAAATGTGCAGATTGCACTGCTGGGCCCCAGCTGCCTGCTCTGTGAAGGCCGACCCATTTCTCCCTTCTGGGGGCTTTTCCTCCCTGCCATGTTGGGGCCGTGGCCAGTATGGCTAAGTGTGTGGCTGGTGGGGCAGGAGATTCCTGGAGAGCTTAGCCTGTGGGCAGTCAGGCCAGTCCCTGGGACCTGCACGGGGCTCCTTGTCCTCTTCACATAGTCATGCCTTGGGCCTTGGCCTTCACCCCACATGGCCGTAGACTGCCTTTTCAGCCCCACCACCCCCTTCTCCTAATCCTGGTGCTCACTGAAGGCTCTTAGGCTGGCTCCCATAGGATCCAGCATCCTCCCAGACTGGAATCACATGTGCCTGACAGGCCAATGAAGGGGGTTGTGGCAGCCCAGGAAGCCTGCTGGGCTCCTCTGCTCCTGAATTGTACTACCCATGTATAACGAGCATCCTTACATTTTCCTTAGAAATGTAGGCAAAAAAGTGCACATTGTACATGGCAAAATACGGTCAGTTGATCGTAGCCAACTATGACAATACTCGGCTATTATGAATAATACTTACAATAAACACAAGAGTGTAGCTATTTCTTTGACAGAATTATTTTATTTCCTTTGGATATTTAGCCTGTAATGGGATTGGTAGATCATATAATAGTTCCATTTTTAATTTTTTCAGGAACTTGCATACCGCTTTTATTATGGTTATACTAATTTAGTTCTCAGTAACAGTGTGTAAGAGTTCCCCTTTCTTCACAGTCATGCGAGCATTTGTTATTCTTTATCTTTTTCATGATAGCCATTCTAATTGACGTGAAGGGATATTTCATTGTGGTTCTTGTTTGCATTTGCCTGTTGATTGATGTTGAACATTTTTTCATGTATCTTTTTGCCCATTTTGTATGTCTTCCTTTCTCTTTTGTAACTTTTTGACGCTTGTTTTGTGTTCTAACATGTTGTGTCATGGAGAATGTCCCATGTGCACTGGAGAAAAAGTGTATATTCTGTTGTTAGGGTAAGTGTTCTCTATTTTTTTGATTCATTTGGTTAATGGTGTTGTTAAAGTCTTCTGTTTCCTTATTAATCTCTTGATGTCTCTATCCACTGAAAGTGGGGTATTGAAGTTGTCATTGTAGTGCAATAGATTTTTCTCAATTCTGTCAGTGTTTTACTTCCTGTGTTTTGGTGGTCTGATGTTTGGTGCATGTATGTTTATATTTATATATAATACCTTCTTAGTGAACTGTCTTTTATCATTGTATAATGCCATCGTTTGTTTCTTGTAACAGGTTTTGACTTAAAGTCTGTATGTCTAATATTAGTACAGGTTGAATATCCCTTACCTAAATGCTTGGGATCAGAAGTGTTTTGGATTTTTTTCAGATTTTGGAATATTTGCAAATAAATGAGATGTTACGGAGATGGGATCCATGTCTAAAAATGAAATTCATTTATGTTTCTATATACCATATGCATTTTATAGGATATTTTACATAATTTTGTGCATGAAACAAAGTTTGTGTACATTGAACCATAGAAAAGCCGCAGAATCACTATCTCAGTCACTTACGTGAATAATCTATAGTTACTTGGCATCATTATTCCTGACTCTTAATTTATATGCTGCCAATAGCAGCATTTTCTTACACTATTCACATGTACTTAACAGTAAGAAATAAAACATACCATCAATACAGTAAAATAATGTGTTAAGTGTAAGGAAGCAGGACAGTGGCATCTCTAGCATACGTTATATCAGCTTATAAGCAACAGCAGCAACAAACATCAGCAGGCTTTTAATTTCTACTTACAGCATTGTGTATACTGTACTGTATTTTTTTAGGTGAGAAGAAACATCAGAAGCATTGAGGGACCAGCAATTGGTTCCTGTTGGGGTGAGGAGGCATTCTGCTGGATGGGTTTTCAAACTGTTCTTTAGAGCCATCTGCCTTACTAACAAAGTGGTTTTGATCTCAGAAGTCTCTTTTTGATTTTATAACCTGACACGATTTCTTGTTCTGAGTGGTTGCTGCTCTGGTCCTTCAATAAGTCCACGGACACATTTTCACCTTGTGCTTGGTAGATACTTCTGCACTGTTAACAATGTCATCTTTATCTTTTTCTTTTTTTTTCTTGGTTGCACATTTGCTTGGTTGCTATAGATCCTTAATTGGTTTCTACAGTTCCCCACAGAGTTATTTTGGTCATTCTGTTGTTTACTTGATGTTTCTTTGGGGGAATGAGGGCCTATAGCTGCCTGGATTGCCATCTCTAGGACATCATTCCCTCTTTTTAATTTCGAAGGGTAACTTCAGTGAATACAAAATTCTAGATTGGTTATTGTTTTCATTCCACACTTTACATATCTTCCTCATTTTGCTTTCATGGTTTATAAAGAGGTGTGATATAATTCTTCTACTTGTAGTTGTATAGTTACGGTTTTTTTCCTTCCCTGCTTTCTCTTAAAATTGTCTTTGATTTTTTTGCAGTTTGATCATGATAATGCCTACCTGTAGGTTTTTTGGTATTTATCCTACTTGGTGATTTCTGAGCTTCCTGAGTCTATGGTATTTTTATTACTAATTTTGGATTTTTTTTTTTCTACTTTCTCTCTTTCCTTTTTCCTTCAGTACTCCTCATCACCTGTGTGTTACAGCTTTTATAATTGCCCTGCCCTTCTTGGATATTATGTTCTGTTATTTTTCTCATTTTCTATTTTGCATTTGAATTAGGGAAGTTTATATTACTATCTTGGAGCTAATTAACTTTGGATTTTTAACAATTTTTCCCCTGAGCCATTCATTACAGGTATATTTAAATATAATTCACTTTTTATATATTGATCTCATGTCATGCCTCCCTTGTTCGATTCACATTGTTTCATACAATTCTGATTAAAATGTGTGTATACATTAAAGAAAAAAACGTGTGTATACGTTAACATGGAGCTACAACTTAAAATAAGTGAAGTTTTGGTCAAACATTACTATTTTAGACAGGGTAGAAAAGTAAGCTAAAAAAGATCATAGATTCTATTTTCTGTTATGTACATTATTTATGATTATTTTTCATGAGTATGGTTAGGAATGAAGTATACTTCACTTCTTAAAATGAAAAATATTTGATTATTTCACTTTTTTTTTTAAATATATTTTTTTAGGAGCTGTGGCCCTCAAGAATCTTCAAATTAAAGAAAATGCCCTGGTAGGTTTTAACTATGGTGAATTTGTAATGTTGTTGCATTTAATTATGTATACTTCTTCCTGATTCATTTTGCCTCCTTAAATTGGGAGTTGTAGGAATACTTTATGTATTTTGCATGTTGATGATTTGCAGGTATTTCTCCCTATTCTATGAGATAGAATAGGGTTACCGTATCTCATAGTATCTTTTGATGCACACAAGTTTTAAATTTGATAAAGACCATTTCAACTGTTGTTTTCATTGCCTGTGCTTTTGTTGTCATATCCAAGCAAACATTGCCAAATCTAATGTCAAGAAGATTTTCCCTTTGCATTTTCCTCTAAGGATTTTATAATTTTAGGGTTTTACAATTTTAGCTTTTCTGTTTAGGTCTTTAATCCATTATGAATTAATGTTTGTATATGGTACAAAATAACGGTCCAGCTTCATGTTTTTGCAAGTGACTATCTAGTTTTCCTAGTGCTATTTATTGAAAAGGGTGTCCTTTTACCCATCAAAATGGGGTCAATATTACTATAGACTAATTATAAAAAGAGAAACATCCTGAATTTCTGGATTTGAGGATAATATTGCAGTTGCATATATATGTATATATTTAAGCATCGATGGCAAAGATGTGAAAATTAATTAAAAAGTCCTTCAAATAATTTTTTGAAGAAAAGTATAGTTAACTGTGTTGTTGAACTCTGTATGTATTAATATTTTGCATACGTATATATTTATATAAATTTTTTTTTTGTAGAGTCAACTGGATGTACCATTTAAAGTTAAAGTTGGCCATATAGGTAAGCCATATTTATTATTGAAATATCCTCCTTGCTGATCTGCAATGAGAATAATATAGCTAATATCTCTATAATGTAATCTTTTTAATATTTCTGGTCATTTATTGAAAATTATCATGTTTTTATCTAGGTGGAGCTTAGTTGTGTAACATAAAAATATTGTGAGATCCATATATCCCTTTTTCACTTTTGTTTTTGGAGACAGGGTCTTGCTCTGTTGCCCAGACTAGAGTGTAGTGGTGAGGTCATAGTTCTCTGCAGTGTTGAACTTTGAGGCTGAAATGATCATCCGCCTTAGCCTCCCAAGTTATTTGGAATTTATAGGCACATGCCAACATGCTCAGCTAATTTTTTTATTTTAATTTTGTAGAGACGGGGGTAGAAGGTCTTTCTATGTTGCCCAGGCTGGTCTCAAACTGTTGACCTCAAGTGATTTTCCTGCCTTGCCCCCTCCCCCCCCAACGTGTTGGGAGTGGGGTTAGATACTGTGCCTGGCCTTAGGTGTTAAAATTGAATTAGTGACCTAACTGTCTGGGTTTTATAGTCTTCTGACTAGTTACCATTGCTGTGTTCTGATTGATACCAGGTATGTGGTATAAAGAATAGGGTCTGGATCATCCACACATTGTGGGTAGGGGCCAGTCTGAAAACTCATTTCTGCTCTACAAGTTTTTCTAGGTTTCCAGAAAATATTGTGCTATTTCTTATTCTGCATTATTTTACCACTGTTTATAGTTTATATTTTAACTATATGGGTTCAGTAGAACTGGCAGAATATGAAGTTTTAAACATGCTTAATAAAAATTTCCCTTGTTTCTTAAATTATGTTATAGTTTTATTGGTTTAAATATCATGAAGATGATCTGTCTTTAATTAGGATTTTGAATTTTTTTTGTATGTAATTTTTGTTTAGTAGGATTTATATAATGTTACTGAAGCTATACTGGTGTCACTTAAGGTCTTTTGAAAGCTTATATGAATTACATGATAAAAGTCTTCATGGTTTCATGTCCTTATGGTTGCTTGGTGTTAGACTATATATACCACAGAAAGTTTTCATCATCTTATATTATTAGATGACTGAATTTCTATCACTCCCTTCCCCCAATTTAAAGACAATTTAGCATGAATAAGAGGGAGAAAATGTCATCCGTTTTTTTCTACCTAAAATTTTAATTTTTATATATTTTTTATTATTGACGTGTACATTTCGAATACTTTAAAATTATGCTATATTTATGATTTTATTTAATTTTTTTGTTAACACATATACTAAAAATAAAGGTTTCTCATAATCTAAGTTGATTTGACCTCACTTATTCCTTCTGGTCCCATAATAATCCAGTGAATACATATTTAGATGTTGTAGAATAATTTTATTTTTTCTTTGGTCTATTTTACAAGAATGATTGCTGTATTTCAGTGTATGTAAATTTAACCTTAATTTAAGAAAGTAAAAAAAAAAATGTATTAGAGTAGATAGACCTGTTGCTTTTAGAGCCTGTCTTCCTGTCTTCCCTCTTTTTTTCTTGTCTAATCTTGTTAAAAAGGATAATGAAGTAATTTTCAGTGGTAACATAAGATAGTGGAAAGTACACTGGACTAAACTCAAGATAATTTAGAGAATTATTTATTTATTATTATTATTTTTTGAAGCAGAGTCTCACTTCGTTGCCCTCGGTAGAGTGCTGTGGCCTCGTAGCTCACAGTAACCTCAATCTCTTGGGCTCAAGCGATTCTCTTGCTTCAGCCACCTGAGTAGCTGAGACTACAGGCGCCCACCACAATGCCTGGCTGTTTTTATAGATGGGTCTCGCTCTTGCTCAGGCTGGTCTTGAACCTATGAGCCTGGGCAATCTACCTGCCCTCGCCTCCTAGAGTGCTAAGATTACAGGCATGAGGCACTGCACCTGGCCACACCCTTTAATTTTTAATATGATTATTATTTATTATTTTATTCTACAGCCACTGGATTTCTTAAGAAGAAATAGACTTGATTTTTATTGTATGCTTACCATTTAGCATATTACCTGGCATATAAGAGGAGTCACAATTTGATGAATGATTAGAAGTATATGAATATTAACAGTAGGACAGTCAGTTTTATAGGAATTTTTTTTTTTTTTTTTTATTAAATCATAGCTGAGTACAATAATGCAATCATGAGGTACAATGTGCTGGTTCCATATACAGTCTGAAATATTTTCACCAAACTGGTTAACATACCCTTCATGGCTTTTTCTTAATTATTGTGTTCAAACCCTTATACTCTACACTTAGTAAACACCTAGGGTGCATCTTGGAAGGGTGCAGGTGAAGTTTACTAAGTGTATAGGAATGTATTAGTAATTGTTGGCTTTTATTGATTGTTCAAAGTTTTCTTCATTTCGAATGCAGAATTACACATGTATCAAATATACACACGTACACATTTTAGAAGTTGTCTTACATGGAAGGATTTTGGAATTACATCTTTTTATTTTAGTGAATTTGCCAATTTTCTACAAGGAGTCTACATTTTCTAATGAAAGGAAAAATGTATGATTTTTAAAAAAGATTTAGTGTTGAAAATGAAATACTGTTAATTTGTGTTTCTTTGATTACTTACACAGTTTGTTACTGTTCTTCGTCCTTTTGCTCATTTGCCTTTTTGGAGTTTTTTTTGTTTTTTTTTTTTTAATTTCATTTTGTTTGTTTGAGACAGAATTTCATTCTTTTCCCCCCAAGTAGAGTGCTGTGGTGTTATCATAGCTCTCTGTAACCTCAGTCTCTTGAACTGCAGCAATCCTCTTGCCTCAGCCTTCTGAGTAGTTCTGGGACTACGGGTGCCTGCCACAGTGCTGGGCTAATTATTCTGTTTTAAGTAGTGATGGGTTCTTGCTCTTGTTCAGGGTGGTCTCAAACTCATAACCTCAAGTTTTTCTCCAGCCTCGGCCTCCCAGAGTATTAAATTTACAGGTGTGACTCAGTGCGCCCAGGCCTTTTTTAGAGTATTAATATGTATGTTTTAAGTAATTTATTTGGTACATTTATGAATAAAAATGTGTCAAATTTGTACTTACTTTGTTTTGGTTGTAGTTTTGGTCTATACATAATTTCAAAATGATCACTTCTGATTTTAAAACTTAGAAAATTATTCCCTTTTAAGAAATTAGATAGCTAATTTTTCTCTGATGTGACAATGTATGAGATTTTTTTCTCAGTTTGGGGTTTTCTAAACATGGAGTTTTTAGGGTTATGTAATAAGATGGGTCTAAGTAGATTTTTCTTTTTCCTTCCTAATTACTAGGGTATTCATGTGATCTATCCTTTTCCCAATTCCAGCAATGGTTTCTAGAGACTCACACTTTAAAAAAAAATTATTTCTTTATTGATTGTTTGTTTTAGATTCACTGAGAGTAAAAAAAATTTCAAACAGTATTGTGAAAATCTCAATATACAGAAGTAGAATCAGTGGTATAATGGATCCAATACATGGTGTTTTTCAGTTCAGGAAACCTAATACTTTTGAAAGTACTTTGCTATTGGATTGTCATAAATATTTTCATTAATTTGAATAATTTTTTAATATTGCACAGAATCTATTATTTGTGTGCATGCGTGAACTTTTCATATATAGAGAGTATGTGTAGTAATACATGTATGTATGATGGTTACTGTGTGTATGTATGAAAAATGTATATATATACACAAAAAGTGTATAATCTATCTTTTTGAATTATCAGAAAAATACAGAGGTTTAGAGTAATAATCAGAGAAATGTAAAGTTATTTCATCAAGGATTATTGATTAAGGGAGGAATATAGATATGTTTGTGCTACAGATCATTATAAATAGAAACTTGTAAATATTTAGAATATAATCTACTTAGGTTTGCAATGGTACTGACATAAATACAGTCATTTCAGTCATCACAACAAAGCTTTATTGTTTTTGGTTATAAAATAGTTTTCAAAAAAAGTCACTGAGCTCTTAAGGACAAAAGCTACTTCATATCTCTTCTGATGCCTAACAGAAAATAGAATGATAGTAAATGCAGGTTAAATGAATAATATTTTTTGTCCTGTTTTATTTTTTTCCTTCAAAATACTGTAGGTAATCTTAAACTTATAATTCCATGGAAAAACCTTTATACTCAACCAGTTGAAGCTGTATTGGAAGAAATTTATTTACTCATAGTGCCTTCTTCTAGTAAGTCAAATTTAAAAACTATTATTTTTTAGACAGTCTTCTCTTGCTGGGGCTAGAATATAGTGACATCATCGTAGTTTCACTGCAACCTCAAATTCCTGGCTTAATGGCTGGAGCCTCCCTAGTAGCTTGTCTACAGGTGTGTGCCACCATACCTGGTGAAAGAATAATCTTTGTTCAAAATACTTTTGGAGAATTTCTTGAGCTACTTTAATATTTAAATTTGGTATTATTCTAATTGGTTTTTAACTCTAAATTTTTGCAGACTTTGAATTAATGGTTATTTTAAAGAATTTTTTGGGGGGGGATAGGATGAGTATATTTAAGGTAATTAAGATTATTCTTTTTTATGCTTCCTATAGGAATAAAATATGATTCTTTAAAAGAAGAAAAACAACTCATGGAAGCAAAGCAACAGGAACTAAAAAGGATAGAAGAAGCAAAACAAAAAGTAGTTGATCAAGGTAAAGAAGACAGTACATGTCAGTGGTTAGTTAGTAGGAAAGACCTTAGTATTTATCATAATAGAATGCTGTTTTTCTTTGGAGGTACCGTGATTATTTAACAAATGTGAGAGAATCTTATTACATAGAGAATTTTAATGTCATTTGTGTGTTTTATCATGGGTACAGAAATTTTGTAGAAATTTAAGGCAAATAATATATCTAGCTTATGTGGGTGAGTTTTAACAGTAGTAATTTTATCAAATATATTTTTTTTACCTTTCTAGCCTTTTTTATTCTTAAAACATTAGTTCTTTATTCTTTTGGAGATGCCTTGTTTCTTTATATACAGTGTGTGTGTATATATATATATACATATTTTGCCTTAATCTGTTTATTTGCCCTCTTTTCATCTTTCTCTCTTCAACTTAGACCACACGATCCATTACTGTAGTCCCCTATTCTACAGCAGAAGAGTTGTCCTGCAGGAATCTTAATTCTTTTTCTCCTGTCTTCTGGTCATTATCACCAGCTACTTTTCACATACTTTGTCTCTTATCTCTTCCCCTACTGGGTGTTTCTCCTTAGCATGTAAATATAATGTAGCCTCTTCTTACCTTGAACCTTAAAGTCCTCTTCCTATCCTAGTCATTTGTTTATCTTCTCCTCTTTCCTTTGTTTAATAGCTAAAGATGTTAAAAATGTGTGTGTACTGACTTTGCTATTCTTCCAATGTATTGGTATTTTTAAATAAAAAATAAACTTCAATAATAAATGTTTTACCTGTTGATAAAAAGTAGTGGAGATTTACCATGTACTCCATGGCAATACCTTTTGTAATTCTGTTTTCTTCTCTGTCACAGTTCTTTCATATCTTGTATAGTCATTCACCCCTACCCCTAACCCTCCCTACGTCTCCTAGGCTTTTTCATTTTAAAAGTTATTTTTATTTTTTCAAGGTAATACATGGACATAGCTTTAAAAGTTCAGTAGTGCTATAGAAAATGTAATTTTATTTATTTTTTATTTTTTATTTTTTATTATTATTAAATCATAGCTGTATACATTAATGCGATCATGGGGCACCACACACTGGTTTTATAGACCATTTGACATATTTTCATCACACTGGTTAACGTAGCCTTCCTGGCATTTTCTTAGTTATTGTGTTAAGACATTTATATTCTACATTTACTAAGTTTCACGTGTACCCTTGTAAGATGCACCGCAGGTGTAATCCCACCAATTACCCTCCCTCTGCCCATCTTCCCCCCTCCCTCCCTTTCCTCTCCCCCTTCCCCATATTCTTACTGTATATACTCGAGTATAAGCCGAGTTTTTTCGGCACAAAATTTGTGCCAAAAACTCGAACTCAGCACAAATTTTGTGCCGAAAAAACTCAGCTTATACTCGAGTATATAGGTAGGTTATAACTGGGTTATAGCTTTCATATGAAAGCCATAAATGAGTTTTATAGTAGGGCTGAGTACATTGGATACTTTTTCTTCCATTCTTGAGATACTTTACTAGGAAGAATATCTTCCAGCTCCATTCATGTAAACATGAAAGAGGTAAAGTCTCCATCTTTCTTTAAGGCTGCATAATATTCCATGGTGTACATATACCACAATTTATTAATCCATTCGTGGATCAGTGGGCACTTGGGCTTTTTCCATGACTTAGCAATTATGAATAGGGCTGCAATAAACATTCTGGTATATCTTTGTTATGATGTGATTTTTGGTCTTCTGGGTATATGCCCAGCAGAGGAATTACCGGATTGAATGGCAGATCTATTTTTAGATCTCTAAGTGTTCTCCAAACATCTTTCCAAAAGGAACGTATTAGTGGGCATTCCCACCAGCAGTGCAGAAGTGTTCGCTTTTCTCCACATCCACGCCAACATCTCTGGTCTTGGGATTTTCATCTAACTCCACTAAGATTAACTTATATCATGACTTTCTTATTCCCTCCTTGAAGTAGAAGGTGGCAGACACTGAGAGCCACTAGTTACAAGAGATAGTA
>CAUYPK010099944.1:0-25296 GCA_963574355.1 Loris lydekkerianus | reverse complement strand
CCACGGTGACTGGGAAAATGCCAGGAAGGCTATGTTGAATATTGGGATGAAAATGTGTCAAATGGTTTATGAAGCTAGTATATGATGCCCCATGATCATATCAATGTACACAGCTATGATTTAATAAAAAAAAAAAAAATGCTAAAAAAAAAAAAAAAAAAAAAAGAAATCACACAAACCAACTTTCTCCTATTACACAGCAGTGACATGACTTTCTTAAGTTGACAGAGAAGGGATAGAAATGACAAGAGAATTTAAGTTCCAACTTGCCAAGATATTATTTTTCCCACTAACATATGAGACTATATTTTCTCCAACTTCTAAAAACCTACCTCATCCAAGAAAAGGGGACAATAGACCGTAAGAGCAATAAAATAACAACTTTGATGGAGGTTGGCAAACTTTCTTGTGAAGGTCCAGATAATAAACATTTAGGTTTCATGGACCATGTCACCTCCTCCAGCTGCTCAGTTCAGCCTTTTTCGTGTGGAAGCAGCCACATGTATAATATGTGCCCAAATAAACATAAATGAATTCCAAAACAAAACTTTTGTTTACAAAACATGATTTATTTGGTCCATGAGTCATAACTGTCCAGCTACTCTGCTGTGAGTATTTAATAAAAAATAAAACACAAAGTTCAAATTAAATTAAGGGGAACCAAATCCCAATTATCTATCAGAGTATGTTCTTTAACAATTCTTATTTTCCTTAGAAATTAAGGCAACGTCTTACCTGATTTCTCAACATTTTTTTGTTCAAAATAACTTTAGAATTAAGTAGATAAGTTAATCACCTTTCTACTAGAAAATGGTGAGATTATTTTTGTCACAGCCCAGATCATTCAACAGTTAATATCTGGTGAAGCACTAAATTAATACTCTAGGAATTAAGCTGATAAAAATCAAGATTTACAGAAAAGTTAAGTTCTGAATTAATTTGCATACTGCATTATAATATTTGTATTATTTGTTTGCCTTTCATAACCTCCAATTCAGATTAATTTTACCTATTATTTGGGCCGGGCATTTCCCTGAAATTTTCAGTACACATTTCCACAGAAGTCAGAAACCCACTTAGAGCAGCTTTTATTTCCTTAAGTGAATGTACCGTTCTGCCTTTGACCATCAGGAAGGTTGTTAAAAGCATCCTATATCGATGGACACTTGGCTGAATTTTAGAAATAGACTTATATAAAACTTAGTGTGTTACAAGGAGAAGCACAGTGATATCATATTATATCTGCATGCAGCTCTTAACTCTGTAACTTCTACTTTCCAACCTCTCTGGTAAGTCAAAGGTCTTTCTAGTTGGGTACCACCAGTCCCAGGAAGAGATGCCTACAAAGTCCACCCAATTCAAGCATTTCTGCTACACGGTTAGGAGTTCTTACTCTGAAATTTAAAGCAAGGAAGAGTATTTGAAACTAATTCAGCTGAAGCAGATTATTGACCAAATGTACTAAAGTTGTAGGATTAATCACAACTATGATTTTTATGATCATCCATCATAAAAAGTAAAATTTATACAAATATGAGTTGTAAAATATTACAACCATTTCTTTTGAAAGAGTTACAAAGATTTAGGATAAGAGATCATAGATGTATGCATCATGCCCAGTTTGTATTGCCACATCATATTCTTAGGCTCCTCATTTTCTTTCCCCCTTAGTTCTGAAAGTTGAACTGGTTGGAAACACTTTAATTAGGGGCGTATCAAGAGTACTGTGCAGGTGGCTAGGGGTGCAGTGTTCCAAGGACAAAACATAGAGGGGTGAATTCCAAGAAGCCAGAAAGTAATTTCTCTCCAAGTGCTTAGGTAGTTCTGAGAGTCCAAGCCAGGGAAGCCAAGGAGACTGGAAGATTCAGGAGTGGGAGAGGAAAAGTCAGGGAGGAGACTAAGGACGGTACAAGTCTCAGCTGCTGGGGTGGCCGGCAGCACAAAACAGGTGGCGCGTGTTCTGTACCCTGAACAGAAAGCCTCTTTTTTCTTCTTTAAAAGGAAATTAAATAATTTTTCTAAGACCCTCTGTAATTTATGGCTTTGGGGAAATTAAATGAAGATGCCTTTTTTTCATGTACTTTTTAGTATTGAATGCAGTCTGACTGCGAAAATCTTATTAAACTGAATATTTTTTAAAAAGCTCAAAGAATAAAAAAGAATTATTTTTTATAATTATTTTTATATAATTCTTTATATAATTCTGAAAAATTATAAATCAGGATGCAGAAATTTTCACATGTATTAAAAGGATACAAATCATAATATAGATCCAATATATGGATACAGTGCAGGATGTGTGTGGAGGATTATTTTTGTGGGGGTGGGGGTTCTGCCCGCAGCTAAGCTGGGTTCTACTGTCAGGGCTCCGCTCAATAGTTAAAAAAAAAAAATATATATATATATATATATACACACACACACACACACACACACACACACTTCTCACTTGGGCTGTGAAACAGAGTGTGCACTCATCTGGAAAATCCTCAGGCCTAGAAAGAGGAACCCCTATTGCTATTCAAACCCTTATGATAATCTAATCTAGAGAGATATTTTTCTTAATGAATGAAAATGGCTTCAAATGACTATAAACCTATGTTAAATTAGCACCCTGTTAACTTAATACAAATAGCATCTTTAGCCAACTGAAATTAAATGATCCCTAAGAAAGATTATTTTGAGACTTACCAGTCTTTATCTAACTAAAAAGAATTTTTATTTCAAGTGATATATAAATATCATTTAACTTACTATGCGATGATCAGACTTCAAGCCATCTGACCTATCTAGAAGACTATTTCAAATATAAAAATTAGTTTAAAAAAAAGAAAAAAACCCTGAATAGCAAATTGTCATCTTAAAAAAAAAAAAGAAGAAAGTCCTCAGGATCTTGCACTACTCAGGCCACCTGAGGCCTCCCACACAGCTGGGTGTAAAATAAACACAGGGGTAAAACCTCAGGACAGCAGAGAGACACTTTTGGTGACAACACAAAGGGCAGAAAACTTTGCAAAGCAGATGAAACGATAAAAGCAAAGTGCTTTGAAATTATTTGTATAGAAATAAACTGTCCCTTAAGTCAAAAGTATTTATCAGATTTTATTTTTATTTTTTATTTCATTTATTTATTTATTTGTCACCCTGGGTAGACTGACATGGTGTCACAGCTCACAGCAATCTCAAACTCTTGGCTTCAAGTGATCCTCTTTCCTCAGTGTCCCAAGTAGCTGGGACTATAGGTGCCCACCACAACACCCAGATATATATATTTTTTCCCAATGAGGTATCACTCTGGCTCAGGCTGATCTCAAACTAATGAGCCCAGGCAATCCACCCACCTTGGCCTCCCAGAGTGCTAGGATTACAGCTGTGAGCCACCACACCCGGCATGTTTATCAGATTTTAATTACTAGCATAAGAAGATGTATTTTAGGAACCAAGGCATTAGTTTGCAAACTGAGCCTGCAGGAAAATCACATGGAGGGCTTGGTGAAACACAGGCTATTGGGCCCCACTCTACAATTCTGAGTCGGTAGTTCAGGGATGAGATCCAAGAGTTTGTATTTCTAGCAATGTGTTTCTGGTGTCAGTTTTCTAGAAACTGCTCTTTGAGACCACTGATTAGGATGTAAGACTTCATTTTTTAAAATTAAAAAACAAAAAAACATAAAAATACCTGAGAGGTGGACAAAGGGACTCCCTGAAAATGAGACAATGTAAGTCAGTGTTAGATCTCAAAGTGGACCTGTTGACACAGAGGCTTATCCTAAAGTGCACAGCAGTGAGTTGTGATTCTCACTCTTAATTTGTTAACCTATCTTTTCACATGTGTCACTAAATTCCCCTGGAACATGTTTTTCTAGGCATGCTGAGACTTTCCAAAATATGAAATTTATCTGAGACTTTATAATGCAGCGGCATTATTATCCAATCAATATGAGTTGTGGTAGCAACCTGCAACCATTTACCTTGCTTTATGAACTGGTCAATAATATAATGATCCTTAAATATGACTTAAAGTCAGGTATTTTGTTTCTGGAGTTGGGTGTTTTGTTTTGATCTTGTATGCATTAGTATATTGAAGCACAATTAAAATGCACAAAGGGGCTCAGCACCTGTAGCTCGGCATACACCTGAGCTGGCAGGTTGGAATCCGGCGTGGGCCTGCCAAACAACAATGACAACTGCAACAAAAAAATAGCTGGGCGTTGTGGCAGGCGCCTGTAGTCCCAGCTATTGGGGAGGCTGAGGCAAGAGAATCACTTAAGCCCAAGAGTTTGAGGTTTCTGTGAGCTGTGACACCACAGCTCTCTATCCAGGGTGACATAATGAGACTCTGTCTCAAAAAAAAAAAATAATAATAATAATAAAATAAAATAAAATGCTTAAAAATAAAATAATAATAAATAAAATGTACAAAGGGACTTCAATTTAAAGGAATCTTACAGAAAATCCTTTTTTAACGTGCATGACTCTACTGCACACAAATTTCTCTCTCTGATAAGCTAGATTTTCATCCACCATTTTAGTAAAAAACAAACTCATCAACACATTGCTCCATGATTTCAGATTTAAAAAATTGCCTTCACCAATTTTGCCTTCACCAAATTGCCTTCACAAATTGCCTTCTTGCTTTGCCTCAAGATCTTCCCCCAACACTCTACTTCCTGACACTCTCTCCATTTTCTTATTTCTCTCTTGAGGTAATTCCCCTACTTCAAGTTAGCCTCATAAGTAGAATTTTCACATGTGGTACTTTTAATTTCTTTCATCCTTGAGAAAATGAAAGTATCAAGAGATTCTTGCTTTAGAGTGAAGGGCTTGTTTGAAACTCCAATGCTCCAAGCAATGCCCTAAGTAGGTCACATTTCCAAGCTGGAATTCAGCAGACGAATTTGCCTAATCCCCCAAGATGATAAAAAAAGACATTTAATGCAAAAGTGTTTCAGCTGTCCGATCTTGACCTTCAAGATCTTTGCGGTCTGGTCCAACTCAATCCAACAGCCCATCACAAGCAAACATTAGCTTAAGCAGGGATATTCAATCCAAACTTCCAAACTATATTCACCTATTTCTTCATTCTGAATGTTTTCTATCTCATAGGGATGTTCTATCCATCTTCAAGTCTAACTCTGTAAGATCTTCCCCCAACACTCTACTTCCTGACACTCTCTCCATTTCCTACATTCTCCCTAAATTTACTTCCCGTGAGGCTCAAGATGGCACTAGATCACACACTGTCTTGTGAAGGAATTTAACTATTTCACATGTCTGCTTTTATCTTTAATTATAGAATCAGTTCTTAGATATTAAGAAATACGCAGCCCAAGTCCATACAGTAGTTACTCAACACATATATCTTGATTATAGGAAAAAGTATTGATTTTTGTGCCTACTGGACATCTAGACACATATATGTAATAGTCTTCATACTTCAGCCTAGTCAACCCCCAAATGAGCTCTCTATAGAGGTTCACTGCAGAAACTTCTATCTTTCTTGGCAAATGCTTTGCCTCAAGAAGCCAAGAGCATGTGGTTTCTTTGCCACTGCAGAAGGTGAACAAAAAGCAGTAGTAACATGGGGTAGCTCTGTTCTTAGGATAGTCTAGCCTTTTCTATCATGTTTCCACTGAAAATATTTTGTGTTCTAAATAACTGAAAGTGTCTATGGTGATACAACAATGGATACCAATATTATAAAATGGGCATCATACCTCTTCATACATAGTGTTAAGTGTGATTTTTAATTTGATAAAATATTTCAACAGAGAAAAACATTCCCCAAATTCAGCATTACCCAATGTGTTGGTGGTTCGAATTAGGACTAGTCACAGCCCATCCTTGGATGCCAAGTGAAAATGGGAGAGGAAGGACCACCACGAGGCTGCTTTAAAGGATCAATTTAGATGATGCCTACCAAGCACTTAGTAATATCTGGTACAAAATTGTCATTTAGTAAGTGGTGGTTATAATTGTTATTAATGAGATTTTAGCCAAAAAAAATAAAGAAAACTATAGCTCACAAATATGGTGGCAATGTAAGGAAAAAAATATAAGGAAAGTAGATAATCACAAGCCCAGTCTTAGAGACAACCAGAAATCCTTTGTCAGGTTTTAAAAGACAAAAAAAGCCTTATGAGAGCAATGGAGTGTGTTGCTGAGTAAATATGGCATCCACAAATGACTTAAAGTACAATTCTCCTACAAGACTCAGAGCAACAGCTTTTATTTTCTTTTATTTTTCCTTTTAATTCTTTTCCTCGCCTGATTTGCTCTTTCTCCCTCTATCACTAGCCCTAATCAATGCAGCAGGTCAGGTTGAAAGAATGGACAGCCTCTGAGCCACATACATTTAAACCACTTTAATGCAAATATTGATCGTGGGAGCATAGACACAGGCTGGGTTGCATTTTTTTTAAATGGTCATGCACTTTTTCTGGGGCTGCAATATCCATGATAAATCAGATCACCATAGATCAGCATTCCACCATCTTTCTATGCACAAGAATGCATAAACAAATTCAAAAGGTGGGCAAGATTCAGCGCTAAGCTTGTGAGACTCCAAGCAGGTACTTCAGCAGTCCACCGATCACATTTGCTTAACCACTTACACTTCCTAGATGAACCATTTTTGTACACACGGAGAGAGACTATCACAGTTGGTGTGGTACCTTGTGTCACAAGAACAGCTGTGCAACAAGGTCCACTATGCTAAAACACTTAATTCCTGTGCATGCAGGATTATCAAAGTATTGTACCAGAAAACCACTGTCCAAGACATATTTAGCAAAGGAGTCTAAGTCTGAGTTGAAATCCAAAAGGAGAGATCAAGGACAGGAAGGAATTCTAAGGGCCACTTTGAAATGCAATACCAAAAAGATCTGATATTCTATCTGTAGGCATTTTCAGGCAGGAATGGAGGAAAAGAAAGAAAGGAAAAGAAAAGCTGTTTGTACAAAGAAAGCTTTCTTGGCCTACTGCCAAGCAAGAAGGTATCACAAACTGGGTAAAGTTGAAAGCAACTCAAACCAACCTAAATCCAAGGAAAGGAGGGGAAAACAACTGGCAGAAAAGCCCCTAAGTAACGAGTTCCTCCAAAGCAGTACTACTGCTTTCGCGCTTTCTTAATTCTGTTTTTTCATAGGTCTGTGTTTGTCATTATTGCTGCCCACTACAACACTAACGCAAAATAAAATGTAGCAACACTCTACTACATTTACCAAGATGGCTGTGGAAATAGAAATAAGGCCCTCACAGTCTTCCTCACCATATAAAGTAGCCTTTCTGCGGCTTCTCCAGAGATCAGCCAGCCACCACATCTTTATACAAAGGGGCAAATGTCATCATAAAAAGAGACAAACAAGATGTGTACACCAGGTGGACAGAATGTTCACTGTGAGCTTATCAGCCTAAAAACTAGAGATAAGTGTAGGTGAAGGGGAAACTGGGTGGTATGCAAAATGGGAGGGAAGCTAGGCGGAATGAAGCCTTTGACCTTGGAAGAGCTCAGTACCAGTGAAGCGGAGGGAAGAGGGAGAATGGAATGAGGAATTCCTTGCTGTAATATATTCGGGTAAAAATGGGGCTGTCATCTTGAGCTACAAGTTAGAAAGTTATTACTTTTAATATGCCACTACCTTAGGCCTATACTGTTATGTAAAAGAAAAATAACCTTGTGTGACAGTTTAACATTGATCGATGTGCCTGCCAAATGCAAAGAGATAAATAAGCAGGTGATGAATAAACAGCACTTCAAGTAAAGACATGACGCTGCATGCATAAAACGGCGCCAGGCACCTAGGAGCTGTGGGTGGCCGGAGGTTGGCCATTTCATGCCCACTCAGTAAAGCAGACTTAATCGCTTCCAATATTTTCTGTTAAAAAGCACGCTTAATGAGCCAATTTCACAAGCCCAGAGAAACTGATTATTATCTCTGAGTTCCAACAGAGTTGGTTGTTTTCCAAGAGCCAGCGGTTTTTTTTTTTTTTTTTCCCTTGACTGGATAAAAAAAAAACCACCAAAAAAAAAACCACCTTTTTTTTTTTTTTTTTTTTTAAGGAGAGAGAGAGGCGTAGAAGAGACAGCAAGAGAAAAAGGGAGCAAGAGCGAGCGAGGACCGAGCCTGCCAGAGGGCAGGAAAAGCGGCTCACAGCGGGACGACGCCACTAGATGGCAGTGTTAGCCCGCAGTCAGCACCGGGCCGGGCCGGACTGGACAGGAGAATTGGGCGAAACACAGCACGGTAAATAAAGCTGCGCGCAACTGCCTGAAGAGTTCATCCCCTACCCTCCGCCCTGAAGTCCTTTGTCCACAATTTTTCTATTCTCCAGCGTACAAGGCAAGGACACAAAAGGGGCAGTCCCCAAATGACTTCCCTCCAACAGCCCAGGGCTCTGATTTTTCTTCTAATGCAGCCTTGCTT
This sequence comes from Loris lydekkerianus, assembly GCA_963574355.1. NCBI lineage: Eukaryota > Metazoa > Chordata > Mammalia > Primates > Lorisidae > Loris > Loris lydekkerianus. The sequence continues at coordinate 16,870 of CAUYPK010099944.1, read as the reverse complement.
CCCAAAGTACAGGGGTCTGGACTCCCCGGTGGACAGGCTCTTTTGCTTTTGCTTGTTTGTTTTTTTAAAACACAGAGGGGCTGACGATCTCTGTGTTCCTCACAGGGGTAGACATGTGGCTGCTGAAGTGTCTGCCAGACCCAAGAAGCTCTAGAATCCAGCTTCCCACCCCCTACTGCAGGGCAGGTTCTTTTTTGCCCTTTCTCTTGCACACTTTTTTTTTTTTTTTCACTTTCAGTAAAAAGTGTAGACGAAAGGAATTTATCCCCAAAACAAAAGATTGCGAGTAGGGAAGAGCACGCCTTAGGAAGCCAGCTGTCCTTCAGCGAGTGTCTGTCGTATGTCTTCCCCCAGCTAGGCAGCAACGTGGTGAAAGCCACAGAAAGCAGGGTTATTGTCACCAACTGTAGTTATTCAATTGCCACGAGGATAGAAGACCCAGCAACTAGACCTCAGCATATAATTAACTCAGATTTTTTTTTTTAAATTGAAATGAACTGTTGTTAGGTTCTAAATTGAGATTCAAGTTAATTATTTATGAATATTCATAGAAAATTTGAACAATTTCCAAACTTGGCCTTTAATTTCTCATCAGTTAACCAAACAATTGATATGTATTCTTTCTGTAAGATAAATTCTTCTACATGTGCAATGGAACGATCAAATTCATCAAGATTTTTAAGATTCATTTTGAATCAGAAGGGAATGGACTTGGTAAATTAGAACAAAAGTAATTTTCATCTTTTATCGGTAGTCTCCTATAAGAGAAGAATTCAATGATTCTCAGCAAAAGACTGGTCATTTAAGGGAAAGAAGACAGATATTTGGCCAAGCGTGGTGGTTCACTCCTATAATCCTAGCAGTCTGGGAAGCCTGGGCAGGAGTATCCAGAGTATCCAGAGTGTCCAGAGTTGGCCCCTCCTCCAGACCCTGGAGGCCCTGAGGGCTATTTCAGCAGGGAGTGGATTGGGGGAGGGTGACTTAGTTCTTGAGGGCTTTGTTTAAAAATTGTCACCTACCTGCTGGCTTAAAGCAATAGAAATGTATTCTTTCCTAATTCTAGAGGCTGGAACTCTGAAATCAAAGTGTTAGCAGGGTTGGTTGTTTCTCTAGATTCTGAGGGAGAATCCACCCCATGGCTCTCTCCTAGGTCCAGGTGGTTTCTGGCAATCCTTGGCATCCTTTGACTTGTAGATACATCACTCCAACCTCTGAACCTGTCTTCGTGTGTGCTTTTCCCATACGTGTCTTGGTCTCCGTGTGTCCTTTCTTTTTCGTCTAAGGAACCCATGATACTAGATTTGGGGCCCATCCCAATCCAGTATGATTTTTCATCTTAACTAATTACATCTGCAAAGTTTCTATCAACAATGAATAAAGAAATTGTGACATATACACTCACACACAGTGGAGTATTATTCAGCCTTTCAGAAGGAGATGCTTCTATTTGCAACAACATGGATGAACCTGGAGAACATTATGCTAAGTGAAGTGATCCAAATACAGAGAGACAAATAGTATTTGATCTCATCTATATGTGGAATTTGTTTTTGAGTCAAATACATAGAAACACAAAGTAAATTACAGTGGACAGTTATTAGGGGCAGGAAAGGAGAGGAGGTGGGGATAGATTAGTTATGTAAGATGAATAAGTCTAGAGAGCCAATGTATATATAGCATGAGGACTGTGGGTCACATGTGTACTGATAACTTGCTAAGAGTAGATCATGGGTGCTCACAGCACATACACAGACACACAAAAGCACGTGAAATGATAGATATGTTAATTGGTTACTATAGTAACCGTTTCATTATGTAAGCAAAAATATTATGTTGTATACTTTAAACACACACAAGTTTAAAATGACCTTATTTCCTAATGAGGTAACATTCTGAGGTTCCTGATGAACATGAATTTTGGAGAAACACTATTCGTCCCAGTTTAGGGGGAATTTCAGGCAAGGATGCCAGATGACACAGAATAGTCTAAGAACCTCAGGTGGTTCCTTGCAGTTATAGGGTAAGCTGCAAGGAAAATATGGAGAAAGAGGGTTGAAAAGGGAAGCTGAAATAGGTCAAAAAGGATCTCTTGTGAGATATTTAAAACTTTGGATTTCACAATGAATTTTTTAAAAATGAGTATTAAGAAGGTAAACCACCACTCTGGAAGGAGTATACATATTTGGAAAGAGATGAAGTGAGATGCAAGGATACCTATTAAGGCATTCTTGCAGTAATGCAAGCAAAATAAGACTCAGCATCTGTGAAAATGAAAAGAAGAAATACACACTTGAATTTCTACAGGCCAAGGCAGGTGGATTGCCTGAGCTCACAGGTTAGAGACCAGCCTGAGCCAGAGCAAGACCTTGCCTCAAAAAATAGCTGGGCATTGTGTTGGGCATCTGTAGTCCCAGCTACTTGGGTGACTGAGGCAAGAGAATCAATTAAGCCCAGGAGTTTGAAGTTGCTGTGAGCTATGATGCCATGGTACTCTACCCAGGGTGACAAAGTGAGACTCTGTCTCAATAAATTAATAAAAGAATAATAAATTATAATTGATAGAATTTTACGTAAGATTTACAAAATGTTTTTGAGTAGTGAAAATGTTGAAAACTGACAAAGGTTCCAAATGCGACCCAGCATTCTGGCCTGAGAAATAGGTTGGTCATTGTGTCTTTAAGCAAAATTGGACATAAATTATTTAAAAACCAGACTTAATCAGAATTAACTCATTTGTATTATATGTGTGTATGTATATAATTTGTATATAATTTTGAATGTATATAAGACAGGCTGGGACAGAAATATACAGTAGCTGACCACCCATAGCTGACCACCTCCATATACCTCCTTAAGGTGACCTAATTTTCATAGACCAGATATGCACCACCTGGACGTATCAGTACAATAGGCCTAGCTCCTCATGTTCACCACCTCCATATATTGACCAGTTGATTAAAGTCCCTTGGGTGGTCAACTTACAGAGTTTCTACTGTAGCTTTGGAGGAAGAGCCCTCAGATTGAGCAAATACTCCCTCAGAAGGTAAGAGGAAATATGGTTGATAGGAGATATTTGGAAGAAAAAGGGAATGGCTTTCAGTGCCAAATACTGAACAGAATTCACTGTAGGACTGAGAAATCCCAGGTGAAGGTAATGGAATGAAAGCTCTTAGTGCATGAAGTCCCCCTCTCCTGACACTCGGCTGTAAAGGGCAAGGAGAGACAGAACAGGTGGTATTGGGAGAACTGGGACAATAGAGAAAGATGTTGTTAAAGAATGCAGTGATATTTTTGTTTGTTTAAAGTAAGAGTTAAGTATTTTAGTACAGATATAAAAAGCCTATATCAAGGAAGAGGAAGAAGAGGGAAGATAAAGAAGGAATAAACAAGACTATCAGAGAAAAGAGATCCAGAACAAGAGTTGGGCCCTTCTCCCACTAAAACAAGCCCACTAGCCAGACCCAGGTTATCTACCTTGGAGTTAGTGGGAGGTTAGCATGAGATAATGATGTGAAAATCATTATGAAAATCAATTTAGAATGATGCAAATGCAAAGTTGTTATTAAAATAAGGGTGTTTTCAGTGATGCAGTGTTAGAGATGGGGATTTCTAATAAAGTTGGCTTATTCTACAGAAACTAGAATGGCAAATTCCAGCTTTCCTGTTTAAACTGATGGCAGCCATTCTGAAGCTCAGCATATACAACACTGACCTCACGCAGAAATATTTTCATTTATAACCTTGGTGTGCTTCCAAATTCTTCATTTCTCCAGCATGGAAGTCATGGCATATGATGCCAAAATTGTACTTTCCAAACCCCATTATGCAAGCATGTTCTCTAGATTTTTATCAGAAACATGAAGGCTTCACAAACCATCAAGCAGTATGATGAGTAGATATTTTCCTCTCTATGGCATGTTAGTGGAGCCCTACTCTGTCCTGTTATTGAAAACACCAATAAAAATCTAACTAATAACTAAGGTGAAGCCTTCACAGTTTTTCAAGATCTCTAAACAGTGAAAACATAGCCACCCACAGCAACTTGACCCACTAAAGAGATTAAGAAGAGAGGGGAAAAGAGCAGTATGTCTATTCTAGACAGAACACTTCATTAAACACAATGCTTAATAAATATTAAAACAAAGGTACTTCTTTCTCATTTATCAGCAATGCACTCAATCTTTTCTTATTGATATGTTCAATGACCAGTGTGTGTGCTGGGATCACAGCTACTCATATTCTTTCTTAAGTGGTTAGAAAGATGATCAGAGAACCAGGTCTTCAGCCACAATTGACGGAACACCATGCACACTTAACACATGCCAGAAAAAGGAGTGCTATGTGACATCAAACAAGACCAACAAAATTCGATCTGATTCAGTAAAAAAACAATGAAGGACCAAGCCAAGCCTCAGCTCTTCTTCCTGGTGTATAAAATCTATGTGCTAATAATTAATAAACACCTGAGGAGAGTTTTTAACAAAATACCAAAGAAAGGCTAACACAATGCATGCTATTCCTATCAGAGCTAAACCAGTAGAAACTCCTGTTTCATCGAAACATCTTAAAACATACTCAAACCAGTTTAAATGGATTCCCTGCTTTTGATGTAAATTGAGAAAGAAGTTATTTCTTAGATCTAAGATTTAAACGAGGGTGGAAACCAAAACACCAAGGTAATAAGATTTCCAACAAGTGCGGATATAGCACAGGACAGCTGCAGCTCTCACTTGCTATTATTCTTACACATTCTATATAAAAGTTTAGAAAAATTCACTCTTTTCTGTATTTGGAAAACTCTAGTAATAGACGTAATTAGAAAAAGAAGAAAGTCACTTGAGGGTGGCCACAGAAGAAGTAATTTTCAAAAAATACAAAACATATGATACACTTACCACTTGAATTTTTCAAAATGGAGATGTATGATTGAAATTTTGACTTATAAGAAATTACTGTGTCATATCGAGGATAATTGTTCATGAATTTTTTAAGCCATAAAGTGAGAGCTGCTGTTTTTACCACATTTTTAAAGAATTTTCAAAATAAAGATAAGTAAACTGGTCAAGATAGTACACTTATATTGTAAATTAAAGGGAAATCTATATTAAATTACTCTTGTAATTTGGAAAGAGGTCTATATTAAGGGTCATACTAATCTAATATCTTGTTTAATATTTTAGGAAACAAAACAGGCACATTGGTATACATTGCCAAGATTTCCATTTCAAAATGGTTCAGATTAAAACACTAATATTTCACAAGATTAAATAAATCTATATTGTGTGCGTGTGTGTGTGTCCATCCCTCACAACAGGTAGGGAGAGAAAGCTATGGCCTAGGTTTTTCCTTCCAAATACCTTACCTGGTGCCTAAGTTTTCACTTCTTACTCTTCCAATTCACAGATTAGCAAGTACTAGTTCATCCTAAGTGTGGAAGGGCCTAAAGCATCAAAAACTAACCTGGTAGGAACTTCACATTACAGCTATATCCATGTATAGTCCATCTTATTTGAAAAGAGTAAAAGATTTATTCTGAAACTGTATACCTAGTTGGTACCCTAGCACATAATAGGTGTTCAACAAAAGCTTATGGAACAAGGAAATGAATGTTCCAACAGGAAAAAGTCACCTCTCTAATTTAAACGCTCACCTGTTACAAGCTTGAATCCTTTCTTCTGGATCCTCCCTTGACAGCTAATGAACCCTGATTATCAGTTAGTGGATTCCATCCTACACTTTGCTTCATGTTCCTTAATAAATATTCCTTGAAGTAAAAAATCAAAAAACTAGTTGCTGAGATCGACCTAAATGGTGGTATCAGAGGGTCTGTAACATTCAGCTGGGGTAAGAACACAGAGCTAGGTGATCCTGAGCCACTCCAGATGCCATCGGACGTGCTCTACCTGCTAAAAGATGCACCTACCTGGGAAACTAAAGAGGAAAGCAGTGTCATCACATTTATCAGGAAATGCATCAGATTTAGATAGTTCTTACCTCTTCATTTTTTTTTTTCCTAAATAAAAGAATTTTTAAAAATCAAACTATTTTAGTGCCTTTGATGAGAATGTTTTGGAAGCTGGATAACAAGTATAATAGATTATATGATTTTTAACATTAATACAATTTATAACATTTGGTAATGTTATAGCAATATATGCATTTTGACCCTGAGGAATTAAACACCCTAGTAAAAGGGTCAATTCTGCATAGTGCCAGGAGGTCTAACGGTAGCTGGAAGGCCTTCAGCCTGATCTTTGTCTCTCTTTCCTTACCTGTGAAGCAGACACATAAGCAAACCTCAAAAGGCAATATTGGGAATGACAAGGGCAATGTGTACAGCTTACTCCTCATGGTCTATAAATGTTGGACTCCTTCTCTTGGATCCTCTCTCATCAAAAAATATTTTGTACACTTCACTTACTTCTTAAACAAGATACAAATAACAAAACTAATTTTCCTTGACTTCTTCTGCCAACTTATAGTAATACATTATTTTATAATATACAACCAAATCGCACATGCTTTGTTCACATGTGAAGAACTTACTTCCATAGAATACACAAAATTTTTATTTTTATCATTTATGAAGAATAGTTTTCTAAACTGTATTTATTCCCTAATTTTTAATAGCATTAAAAATCTGATAACAGGTTGTGTGCACATTATGGTAATTTGAAAAATACAAAAAGCACCAAAGAAAAATTAAATCATCAATAATTCTCTAACTCAGAGATGATTACTACTAATGTAAGCACCTTCACTTCTATGCTAAGCATTAGAATGGGCTTATTCTCTCCATTGTGCTTTGTACCTTTTTTAGTTATTAATATTTTATGAATAGACGCGATGCCCTAGCAAAGTGGTTATGGTGTCAGCCACATACACTGACGCTGGCAGGTTCGAACCCAGCACAGGCCTGCTAAACAACAGTGACAACTGCAACAAAAAAACAGCCAGGAGTTGTGGCGGGTGCCTGTAGTCCCAGCTACTTGGGAGGCTGAGGCAAGAGAATTACTTAACCCCAAGAGTTTGTGATTGCTGTGACACCACGGCACTCTACCGAGAGTGACATAGTGAGACTCTGTCTCAAAACAAAATAAGAGAAATATTTTATGAACATTTTGAATGCCAGGATATTTTTAAACATTCAACATATAATATAAATATCATTTTAATAGCTACATGTCATTTTATCTCATGAATATACTATAAATTTAGTCCAACCCATATTGTTAAACATTTGGGGTTACCATTATTTTTAAGAAAGACTAATATTATATAATACTCGTACTCATGACCCAGCTTTAATAATTATTAACTCGACTTGGTCTTTTTTCATCTGTACCCTTAGCCATTTTCCACACCACTCTCACATTATTTTGAGGCACATCCACTCATTATTTCATCCGTACATATTTCACCTTTAAAAGAACTCTTTTCTAACATAATGACAGTACCATCATTACACTTCACAGTATTTTCACTCTTTCAAAGCATCAAATATTCAAGCAGAGTTAAAAATCCTTCCTCTTCTCTTTCCATTCTCCCTCCCCCTCATCTCCAGAACGTTAAAATCAACATCCAAATAAAACCCACACATTGCAAGTAGTTAGTAAGTGCCTCTCATCTTTATTTTTCCCCTTGCAACTTATTTGTTGGAAAATCAAAATAGGAAATAGGTCAATGAATCTACAGTATTTCACATGTTCTGGATTTGGCTGATTGCATCATTGTCAATGTCGTTTGACATGTTCCTCTATCCACCGTATTTCCTAGAAATAGACTCTTAGATCTATAATTTGGTTCAAATTTAAGTTCTATATTTTGGCAACATTATTTCATAGGTAGCATAGTGTACTGCCTTCAGGTAGTATAGGTAGTATAACACAGGATTGTTTTTTGTGGTGTTAGTAGCCATTGGTTGACCAATGCCTACATCGATTAATGTATCAGCAATATACAATGGTAATGTAACATTTTTGCTAGTATAAATAAGCTACAAAAGCCACAATCTTACAGTGATTATTTACAGTGAAATATTTGGGCCCATCTATGCATGTATATTTAGTTAGGAAAAACTCCTAAAAAATTAAATATCTGAATCAAAGTAAATTGACATTTTGAAATTTACATTACCATTTATATTACCCAACTGCCCTCTAGGAAAATAACTTGCATCCCAAACTTGGACATTATTATTATTTTAAATTTTTTATTAGTTTGCTAGCCAAGAATGAGAAATTCATTGTGGCATACTTTGCAATACTTTGTGTACCAGATTAAACATACTTTCCTTAAACTTAAATTTTTATTTGTTCTTCTGTGAATTGCTATTTTTGTTCTTAGATAATTTTTTCTTGAGTGTCTATCATTTTTTGCTTTTCCCTGGTTTCTTCAAGACATTTAATTAAATCTTCTGGAAACTTGATTTCTACATCTTTTAGCTAAGATCAAGAAGCAAAGGAAACTTGATTTCTAATGAGTGAACCCTACTATAATATACAAAGACGCTATATACCTGTACCATCCTCTACCACTAGGTTTGCCCAGCCTCAAATTTTATCCAAGGTTATGTTAAAAAATGGCAAGACAGGCATCTGTAAACCATGATGAACATGATTGTCATACTGTTTTAGGAACAGTAGTTTAATTCACTATAAAGAGGAACTGAAGCAACCAGCCTCGTCTACCATTATGCTCAGCAAATAATCCTCATTCTAAATTTGTTTTCCTCTCATAATGTAGACATTAAGCCTATTATTTTTCAATGGCATTATGTTTAAGAAACACAGAACATTATACTAAATACTATGGTCATAAAATATCCTCATACTCCCATATAAAAATTATAGTTCATTTATCTCCTAGCTTTGCAAATATTCTTCTCTTCATAAAGAAAAAGAAGCAATCAGTATTTTTATTGCGATGCACTTAAAAGGTAATAAGGAAGCTATCACAGTTGAATCACTATAGATAGAGAAGTTGGTTATTGTCATTTAAGAGTCCTATACCTAAACACACCATGTGCTTAAAATAGCCTCTAATGCTAGAATAAATGCAGAAGCAGTCGTGCACATTCAGTCCAATTTTCTGAATACATTTCTCTAAAAAGAGTAGTTAACAAATAATTAAAAGCCTGGTACTGACACATTAGACCTCAAGTCTTAAGCTGAAATATAAACAATTTAAATAATAATATTTAATAAAAGAGATATAATGGTAAACCTTTGCAGGTAGGGAAAACATAATATTTAGAATCAAATGAAATAGCTAAAAAGTACAATTAGATCTCTGCCTCATCAGTATTCAGATTTGTGCGTTAGGATCATGCAAATAGAACTAGAGTTGAAAGCATTTAGTACAAGTGGGGGCTAAACTCAGTGCTCTTCCAATCTCAAACACTCTTCTTATATGATGGAAACAATACGGTGTCTTAATAAAGAACTCAAAAGGAAGGAAGGAGAGAAGGAGAAAAGGGAAGAAAGGAAGGAAAAGGGAAAGAGGAGTGAAGAAAACTCGGTGAAAATTTTTTTTTGTTTCAGAGAAAACCATCTTCCAATTATACATATGTAATTAAAGAACCCCAAAGCTGGTTTCACAATAATAAACCCAACTGATTTTTCAGTTCACATGAACAAGTTTACATAAAAAAATTAATATAACTTTCTTGTAGTACTTAAATAAAACCCAAATATTTCTTTTCTTTTCTTTTCAAGATAAGGTCTCGCTCTGCCACCTCAGCCAGCAGAGTGCAGTGCTGTCATCATACTTCACTGCATCCTCAGACTCCTGGGTCTCAGCCTCTGGAATAGCTGGGACTATAGACACACACCACCATGCCCAGCTGATTTTTCTATTTTTTGTATAGACAGGGTATCTCTTTTGGTCTCAAACTCCTGACTTCCAGTGATCCTCCCACCTCAGTCTCCTAAACTTCTAGAATGTCAGGCCTGACCAACCACAGCTGACACAATCAAAATGTAATCAACCTTTTATACTATTTCACAAAAGAAAGCACAAAGTTCTCACCTTCTTAGAAATACAAAAACCTACCTCAAGGATAGTTATTCTATTTCCTGTTCTTTAAATGGAGTGAAGAAGGCCTAATTTGGTCTTGGCTTAAACTTGGGCACTATTTAAACTTTCTACACTTTGCAAGAGAGGGTTTAACAGCAAGGCCCATCCCACAGCACTGCCGTAGGAATTAAATAATGTAACACTTGTGGATACCTTCACTCAGTGACTGCACAGGTGTGCTCAAAGAACATTACTTATCCCTGTGACCCTGATGATGATCCTCACTATTATACCACCAAAGTGTCTAGGAATTCATACGTCAAAAGAGTTTTCCATAAAAATACTTGACCTATAAAAAAATTCTGTTCATCTGGCAAGGATGCCATACAATACATCTGTTTTAAAATAAATCTTTGCAATGGAGTTCAGTGAAATCAGTGATTCCCAATGAGGGAACAAATTCGTCCCCAGGGGACATTTGTTAATGTCTGGAGATATTTGTGTTGGTCAAAAAGTAGAGATGGGGGTGCTAAGATGCTAGGCTACTGGCAATCTTATGTCAAGAGCCCAGGGAGGCTGCTAAACATTCTACAATGTACAGGACAACCCCCCACACACACCCCAGCAAAGAATGACCAGGCCCAAAGGTTAATAGTGTGGAGACTGAGAAAACTGCAGTGGGAGTGATATCAACATATTCTTGATAAATATATCTACCAAAAAAAATTCATCCATTCACTGATGCGAATAATTTTGAATGTCTCTAATGTATTTTCCTAATTTATATTTAACTGCAATTGGATTCAAACCTACTTTCTCACAAAACCTAGTTTAATAATCATCGTTGCATTGCCTACAAACATCATTTGCTTAAATTTCCATGAAGTTATCCTTCCTTTCTTATATAATCTAGTAGCTTATTTTTACCTTTTGAGGAAATTCTTAAAAGGTACTAGCAATTTCTTACACTTGATATTTTGGTGTCTACAATATATATTTTTATCTTAATGATTTCACTAGCAGAAAAAATACACTCCAAATACATGTTACCCATATGGAAAAGACAATGAGGCTTAGTAATTAAAACTGAAAAGGTAAAGAACTATGCAGTAATTAGAACACTGATTAATCAGCTGATAATTTTATCTTGATTAATGCTGCTGGTTTCTCTTCTTATTGACCTAGGAAAAGTAGGTTTAGACCAATTAAATATAAATTATTCTCCTCTTTTTATATTCTGGGCAGCTTCCAGTATTCTAAGTCATACTACATTTAAGAAGCACCATTGAAATGCTTTTACTAAATTGGGCAGTTCAACAAAAGATAGAATTAGGTTTATGTTCCAAACATACTGATGCTTTAATCTAAGGCTAAATTACACAGAGCTGGTTTATTTCAAAATTATCCAGGGAATATTAGAATTACTATAAATCGCCATTTCTGAAAATCCTCTGAAAACACTCAAACACTAAACAATTAAATATCTCCTATATTTTACTAACATGGGTAATTAGAATGATTGAAATTAAGAAATATAACTAATATTACATGACGTCATTACCTTGCTTCATGAAACCTTGTGACTATGTTAGTTACCAGAACATACAATTATTAATTAAGGAAATACAATCATTAATCCTCAGCCAGTTTTCTAGAAGATATCCAAAAATAAATAAATAAATAAATAAATAAATAACAGAGAAAGCCATAGTTGGAAATTCCTAAATTCCATAAATGAAGATAAAGGCCATTTTTTAAGAGCTTGAAAAATCAAAGGGGAAAAAAAAGCAAGAGGTATTAAATAAAAATTATGATTTTAAAAAGAGGAAAATCTTCCCTTCTTTTCAATTGAAATGATTACACCTCAAGCCATAAAGAAACGTTGATAAAGCCAAGAAATTAAGATATTGTTGCAACCGATTGTTTGCTGTATATTGCCCCCACCTTTGTACTCAGGATCTAGTCTCATCTCTATCACCGCCCTTTGATAGATCAACATGTAAGAAACCAGCTCCCCTTCCCACTCTCCCCCAGTCCTACAATTTCCAACCAAAGCCAAATCTCTAGAGGTGGCAAAGCTGCCCAGTTTTTGAAAGATAAATGTCTTTCTTTATAGGGTGCTGCTTGAGAGGGAAATGTCAGATCAGGGTTTCATGGACTAAATCTTAGAAAACTGCATATATATATATATAATATGTATTACATACCTTATACATACAATATAGATGTATATGTATTATACATATAGAGTTTCTTTAAGGCCTCAGAATGCATACAAAGATTGCTACAGAAAAACAGAAGCCACTAATAGCATCACTTAACAGCATATGAGTGTTTGATATGAGGCAGGATCTTTGACTACGCTTACCTTCATTGCATCATTATTTTGCATAGCCCAACAAGTTAGGGTCTATTTTATATTCACTTCATAGCTGAAGACTGAGCCACAGAAGTGTAAAAAAGCAGAATGTAGAATTGATGGGTCTTAAACCCGAGATTCTGGCTCCACTCCCCTGGCTCTGATTTTTGGTTATTTGGGCTCTGGATTTCAGCAATATAAATACCATATGAGAAGAGAGAGAGATTGATCTGTTTTATTGGTAAATGTATGTTTAATAAGCATATCGTTATCACTAGTGGTGATTTAAACAATAGTTACTAATGTAATTCTTGATAATGCTTTGTTGCAAGATAAACATGGAAAATACAACCAGGTATCCTAGGAGATTCATAGTCACTGTTAATGATAGGAAGATTGATGCAGAAAGTGCTTTCCCAATTAAATGCTTAGGTGTGAGATGACTTTAAAAGTGATTTCTTAGTTTTCCCCTAAATAAAAGGGCCATCTATTCAATAAGTGATTCAATACATTTAGCATTTTGCCACTCCTGTTCAAATTGCTATATTTGAGACTAATGGTCATTCATTCACGTACTTGACAATTTCTTCCAGATGATTAATTAACAGTAATGAACAAAACTCTCCTCATGACATGAATAGTCTAATCATATGAAAGAAGAACTGAAACTAATATGTAGAAAAAAACACAACAAAACAATCTAGGAGCATTTCATTTCTAAGTTCTTTACAGAAGTTAAGGGCTCAATATTTAACCTTAACTATTTAAACAGATTTAAATATTTAAACTATCAAAACTTACTTAAACTATCAAAACTTACTTAAACTATTTAAACTATCAAAACTTACTAAGAATTTTACCGGCTCAGTGCCTGTTGCTCAGCAACTAGGGTGCCAGCCACATACACTGGAGCTTGTGGGTTCAAATCCAGCCCAGGTCTGCCAAACAACAATGACAACTACAACCAAAAAATTGCTGGGCATTGTGGTGGGCACCTGTAGTCCCAGCTACTTGAGAGGCTAAGGCAAGAGAATCACTAAGGCAAGAGAATCGCTTAAGCCCAGGAGTTTGAGGTTGCTGTGAGCCGTGATGCCACGGCAATCTACCCAGGGTGACAGCTTGAGACTCCATATCAAAAAAAAAAAAAAAAAAAAATTTCTACTGATTATTATAGTTCTATCTAACATGTGTATAGCACTCGGTAATTAACAAAGTACTTTATTTTGTTTCTAGCAAGTTAATCCCTATGAGTTACATCAAACGGCTGTCCCTGTTTTACAGAGGAAAAAACTCAAACATTATTCACCGTATTAACAGAAGCAAAAACAAAGACCATATGATCCTCTCAATGAATGCAGAAAAAGCATATAATAAAATCCAGCATCCTTTTCTAATTAGAACACAGAAGAGTATAGATTTAGGTGCTATATTTCTTAAACTGAAACTATCTATGACAAACCCACATAGCTAATATTTTACTGAATGGAGTAAAACTGAAAGCTTTACCACTTAGAACTGGAACCAGACAAGGTTGTTCTCTATTGCCACTACTATTCAACATAGTGCTGGAAGTTCTAGCCAATACAATCAGGCAAGAAAGGGAAATAAAGGAGAGGAGGTCAAATCAGAGGAGAGGAGGTCAAAGTCTCCCTCTTTGCTGACAGTATGATCTTATACTAGAAGAACACCAAAGACTTAACCATAAGACTTCTGGAAGTCAACAAAAAAATACAGTTATGTCTCAGGATATGAAATCAATGTCCTCAAGTCAGTAGCCTTTGCACATGCCAATAACAGCCAAGATGAGAAGCTAATTAAGGACACAACTCCCTTCACCATAGCTTCAAAAAAAATGAAATACCTAGGAATATACCTAACAAAAGAGGTGAAGTACCTCTATAAAGAAAATTATGAAACCCTAAAGGAAAATAAATAGCAGAGGATATCAACAAATGGAAGATGGAGACTCTTCATGCCATACTCATGGCTGGAAATAATCAACATTGTTAAAATGTCCATTCTTCCCAAAGCAATTTACAGATTCAATGCCATCTCTATGAAAATACCAACATCATGAGAATAGAGAGCAAGTTGGCGGCCAAATAACAGCTTCCCTGCAACTGGGCACCATGAGTCTGGGGAGATAAGACTCCGGGCATCTCTGGATGGTGGGATCTGCCTATAATCATCCCTTTAAGGACACAGGGAGTCAGTGAGAGACTTCTAGACCCCAAGAGGAGGACAAAAACAGGGGAAAACTGGCAAGTAATCACGTGTGTTCGATTGGTCTAATCCCGCCAGCAGCTGTAAGTACAGTAGCAGCGAGACTGCAAAGCAGAAAGGCCTTACCTGTGAACTGTTTTGGTGTTTTGGGGCTTGGCACTCAGTTGAACTGCTTTGGGGAGAGCTTGAACAGGAGTGTGAAGAAATTTGGGCATTGTCTAGGGCCTCAGACTGAGCCAGTGAGCCAGACAGAGCTAATAGTGTTTGACTGTGGGCCGCAGGGAGCCATTGTGAGGGAACTGCCCTGGCAAACTCTGCCCTCAGGGTTGCAGAGCAAGGATCGGGCAGGAGCTAGTAACCTAGTGACTGAGCAGCCTAAAGGCAGGGACTGATCCGCCTTACAGCCCTAACCCTCAGGGGCAGAGGGAGACCAGTTTTGGCACACTGGGTAAGTGGATAGCCACTTCAGCAGTGATCCCAACAACAAGCACTTTCCTGGGAAAGCTTCTGCTTAACAAGGTTAGAAGTTTAAAGTGCCTTTTAAGAGGGCTGAAGAGAAATTTAGGGGGTCTACCTTGTGGAGTTTGAGAAATCAGAGGAGGCCTCCAGTCATATCAGCATTGTGATTAACATCTCATACCCCAGAAGACCACCTGTTGTGCAAACAATAATCAACAAGATATATATACTGCTTTTTTTGTTTGTTTGTTTGTTTTGATGTTGTTGTTGTTGTTTTGTTTTCCAATTACAACCTTTTCCATACAGATTTTTTCTTTTCTTTTTTTTCTTTTTTTCATTCTCCATTTTTCTAATATAAATACTAGAAAATGGCTGCCTTTTTTCAATAACTAGAACTTCATTTTTGCTAGTGTTTCTACCCCTATTATTTGGTTTTTCACCCAATTTTAACCCATCAAGTTTTCTGTTTGCTTGTTTTGGTTTGATTTATAGCATCTTTGTCTTTCCTCTCTACTTGGTGGAGGTGGGATACTGTGTCTGATCAGGTTAGCCAAGAGCTACTGACCTCAAGGGAACCACCCAACCGGGTACCCCCAGAGGTTGGTTTTTTTTTAAAGTTGTGTCAAAGTACCCTACTATACACCTATATTGCTCTGTCTCCCTCTTGCTGTGCCTCTCTTATTTTTGTCAATATTCCCTTTTACCCACCCCCTCTCCTTTCTCTATTTTCTTTTCATTCCTTCTTTCTTTCTTTCTTTTATCCCTTCTTGCTCTTTAACCTTCTCATCCTTCTGGTCCTATACCAAAAGGACTCATTGAAACCTTAGTCCACAGGCGTGGGAACGTAAAGAGCAAGAGAAAGTGAAAGGAAAATTAGGGCAAGGAAACAGATAAAAAGAAATCACTCATGAGGAAGAATCAGCAGAAAACTCCAGGCAACATGAAGAACCAGTCCAGAGCAACCCCTCCAAGGGACCATGTGGTAGCTACTGCAGAGGATTCCACCTATAAAGAAATGTTAGGAATGACAGAAAGGGAATTTAGAATAAACATGATGAAAACAATGAAGGAAATGATAGAAACAATGAAGGAAACTGCTAATAAAGTGGAAAATAACCAAAAGGAAATCCAAAAACAGAATCAAATAACAGATGAACGATAGAAGAATATAGAAAGGATATAGCAGAGCTGCAGGAACTGAAGCAGTCAATTAGGGAACTTAAAGATGCAATGGAAAGTATCGGCAACAAGTTAGACCATGCAGAAGAAAGAATTTCGGAAGTAGAGGACAAAGTTCTTGAGATAACTCAGATAGTAAAAGAGGCAGAAAAGAAGAGAGAGAAAGCAGAATGTTCACTGTCAGAATTATGGGACTTTATTAAGCATTCCAACACACGAGTCATAGGAATTCCAGAAGTGGAAGAAGAATTCCTCAGAGAAATGAAAGCCATACTAGAGAATATTATAAATGAAAATTTCCCAAATATCACCAAAGATTCTGACACACTGCTTTCAGAGGACTATCGGACCCCAGGTCACCTCAACTCTAACTGAGTTTCTCCAAGAGACATAGTGATGAACCTGTCCAAAGTCAAGACAAAAGAAAAGATTCTGCAAGCTGCCAGAAGTAAGCGCCAGTTGACTGACCTACAGGGGCAAATCCATCAGAGTGACTGCAGACTTCTCTAATGAAACTTTCCAAGCAAGAAAACAATGGTCATCTACCTTTAATCTACTTACACAGAAAATTTCCAGCCCAGAATTCTGTAACCTTCTAAGCTAAGCTTTAAAATTGACAGAGAATTCAAATCA
>CAUYPK010099940.1:0-87722 GCA_963574355.1 Loris lydekkerianus | reverse complement strand
AGTGGTGGGGAGGGTGGAGCAGGTGGGGGGGCAGGGCAGAAGTGGGGAGGGTGGAGCAGGTGGGGGTGCAGGGCAGAAGTGGGGAGGGTGGAGCAGGTGGGGGTGCAGGGCAGAAGTGGTGGGGAGGGTGGAGCAGGTGGGGGGGCAGGGCAGAAGTGGGGAGGGTGGAGCAGGTGGGGGGGCAGGGCAGAAGTGGGGAGGGTGGAGCAGGTGGGGGTGCAGGGCAGAAGTGGTGGGGAGGGTGGAGCAGGTGGGGGGGGCAGGGCAGAAGTGGTGGGGAGGGTGGAGCACGTGGGGGGGGGCAGGGCAGAAGTGGTGGGGAGGGTGGCATTTGACTGGCTTCTTTCCTACAGACTTTTGCCCGCTATCTTTCATTCCGGCGGGATAACAATGAGCTGTTGCTCTTCATACTGAAGCAGTTAGTGGCAGAGCAGGTGATGTACCAACGCAACCGCTTTGGGGCCCAGCAGGACACCATTGAGGTTCCTGAGAAGGACTTGGTAGACAAGGTATGCTGGGAGGTTGGGGCTGGGGTTTGCTGCCTTGGGAGAATCCACTGTCCCCTTTGAGGGCTTGAGCCCAGAGGGTCACTGAGTGGGGGGGATGCTTGGATGGTAGCCGTTTACTTAGTCCAGTTCCATGTGCTGCTGGCCTTAATGGTAAGCCAATGAGGCAAGTCCTGTCTTTGACCATCGTACAGAGGTGGAGACAGGTACTGGGCTGCTAAATAACCAGTCCAGGTTCACACAGGCAGCTGATAGCTGAGATCTGGGGCTCCGTCATCCAGCTCCAGCCCCACAGCCTCTTGTTACTTGGTTTTTCTCCTGTGAACGGGGGTGGTGGTGTCTGAGTGCCCTGTTCTGATGTCACTGATGGCACACTCGACATTTCCTCTCTGCAGGCTCGTCAGATCAACATCCACAACCTGTCTGCTTTTTATGACAGTGAGCTCTTCAGAATGAACAAGTTCAGCCATGACATGAAACGGAAAATGATCCTTCAGCAGTTCTGAGGCCATCGGATCCACAGTGCCTGCCTAGGATTCTGGTTTCAGGAAGTCAGACCAGGGTGTCCATCCACAGCGCTTTATGGACACAAAATCAAAGCACCGTGGGTCTCTGTTGCTGTGTTCCAGGTACCCAGCTACGTTGTCGGTGACAGAGTGCTGCCCTCCTGGCTTGAGTTTTGTATCCAGGTTGCTTCTGCCACCTTGGCCAAAGAGCAGGTTAAAGGCGTGCGTAATCTTTGTCAGAGCTCTGTTTCCAGGTTTTGTGTTCTGTAAGGGCACAGCTTTCCTCAGAGTCAGAGGAAACAGGTGCGGATTATCCACCAGCCACAATTATCAGTCACTTCTGCTGCTCCAACCTTTTTTCCCTACTTAACTAACCACACTTCCCATTCTCTTACTGTTTGTACATTCAGGTTTTTCCTGTAGTTTGTTAATAAAGTTGAATAAAATTTAAACCGATACTGTTAACCCTCAGTTCTGCTTTCCCACTGTACCCCTGAGCTTCCTTTGGAGGCTCTTTCCATCTTTGGCCTTTGGCTCTCTAGAGAAGGTGGAGCAGATGCAGAGAAAGCAGAATGACATGGTTCTCCCTGGGGAACTTGGTTTTCAGTTGCTGCCTCAGACATCTGAGCGGAACCCTTGGGAATCTGGCATAGAAATGTGCACACAGGACAGGAGTGGTGTGGGGCACGTCCCAGGGCAGCAGGCCTGCCCGTCACGCTGACGTGCCACCTCACCTCTGCCCAGATTGCTGGAGGGATCGCAGGGGTCCTGACCTTTGATTTGCTAAGTATCTCTTGTGTATCGTCCATCTTGTTTGAGTGTTTCCTTTTGGAACCTTCTAAGATGCATCCTTCACATGAGCGCCCTGCAGATATGTGATGAAAACTAGACCATTCCCTCCTTCAGCTCTCCAGATTCTGCTTAGGGGCCAAGTAAGCACCACCCCATAGGTGAATAGATGTGTGTTGCGAGTGGAAGGAGGGGTTAGACTCAATCAGCAAAAGAAAAAAATGAAGAAAAGGAAGACCCACAAAAGGAGGCAGGCAGTCAGATAGCAGGAGACAGGGTTGGGAGGCGGGGGTTACCAAAGAACTGACCTAAAGGAAGAAAGAGAAGGAGCTGGCCACAGAAAAACCAGCTGAAGCACAGAGCAGGGAAGGGTGGTAAGAGTGGAGGCCAGTTAGTGGGGTCACCCAGGGCTGGTGGTCTGTAACAGGGCTCATCTGCCCACAGCTGGCCGGGGAGGCTGTGCATGGTGTCACGTGGTCCAACGAGTTTCACAGGAGGGAGAGCTGGCCACCGAGTCTTAATGAAGGGGAGAAACAGAAGGGTAGATGGGGCTGGTGGTGGTAGAGATGGGAAGTGGACACGGGTAGCAGAGACAAGCTTTAGTGATGAGTAAGGGTGGGGGAGGGGGCAAGGGCCAAGTCACCTGTCAGGTACAGCACACCGGGAGAATCTGTACAAAAAGCATATAAAAATGTATACCCCCTTAGGTTCTGAAAATGTTTTTAAAAGGTGGAGTGAAGGAAACAAACTGGGATGACAAGACGTGTGGTGCAGAGAGGCCAAAGTTGAGCCGGGAAAGCCAGGAGTTTGATTTGAGACCTGTGGGCTAGAAATGCCTTTTAGACGTCCAGTGGGAAATGGGAAGTTTGCGGGCGGATCTGAGTCTGGACTACTGAGTAAAGATTTCAGCATGAGGTGTGTACATAATAGCCTGGCAACTGTCCTACCTTGGCCCTGGGTGTGATCACCCAGTGGAGTGCAGAGAAATGATCACGGAAGGTAACATGATGCCCTTAATTCAAACTATCACAGGAAATTTAGGATTGGACAAAAAGTAGGAGGAAAACCAGGGGAGAAGGGTGTTTACGGGAGCCAGGAGAAGAAAGATTACAAGAAGGTTGAAGTCAGTTGGCCAATGTAGCTAAAAGATCAGGGAAAATGACAAACTTGTCCTTTGTACCACGCCCCCTTGACAATAAGGTGCCATCCAGCCATTATAAGAATCAACCATTGTTACACATGCTACTGAGGGAAGAAAATGTGAAGATTTACAATGATTAGATGCTATCAACCATAGGACAGCCCAGTCGAGAGATGTTGGAAACATTTTTCTAAATGCGCATCTTTGAAATACACTACGTGGTAATGTGGATCAGAGCTTTCAATGTGGTGAGGGTGGAAGCCAAGTTGGAATGCAGGTGGAGTAAGTAGGAGGTGAGGAAGTAGAACCTACATCCTGTAGGAGAAGCTGTAGACCCTGCAGCTCAGCAGGCCAGGGTGGGAAGATTTCTTGGGCCCAGGAGGTCAAGTCTGGGCAACATAGTGAGACCCATCTCAAATCAAAAACATAAGAAGAAAAAACCTTATGAGAAGTTTGGCTGTGATGGGACTGTGACAACCCAGCCAGGTACAAGGAAAATTAAGATGTTTTCATTTATGCAATAAGGTTTATTAATGGATTAGTATTACTATGAGTGAAAAAACAAGATGTCAGAGGATGTGATACCAAATATATAAAAATTTAAAAATACCGATACTACATACAATTTATGTGTATGTATATGTATGCATTTAAAAGATAATATAAAATGTGTGCTTGTATATTGTGTTTTTAATAATAGGTTTATTGATATATAATTAACATACCATATAACTTTTTTAATTTTTAGAGTGCCATGGCATCATCATAGATCATAGCAACTTCAAACTCTTGGGCTCAAGCAATCCTCATGCCTCAGCTTCTCGAGTAGCTGGGACTATAGGTGTCTGCCACAATGCCCAGCTAGTTTTTCTTTTTCTTGTTTTTCTTTTTTACTGGAGATGGGTCTTGGTGTTGCTTGGCTGGTCTTGAACTCCTAAACTCCACTCACCTCAGCCTCCCAGAGTGCTGGGATTACAGGCATGAGCTACTGCACCTGGCCTACATATCATATAATTTTAGATGTACAATTTAATGGTTCAGCATATTCATAGAACTGTGCAACTATTGTCACAATCAATTTTAAAACATTTTCATCATCCTCCCATAAAAACCCATATCCACTAGCAGCGACTCCTTCCTTCCCCACCTGCCCCTGGCAACCACTGATCTACTTTCTGTCTCTTAGAGCTTTACCTGTTCTGATATTTCGCATAAATGGAAGCATTTAACACAGGGTCTTTTGTGGAGTGTCTTTCCCACAGGATGTTTTCAAGGCTCATTCATGTTGTAGTATGTGTCTGTACTCTATTCCTGTTAGAGCTGAGTAATATTCCATTGTATGGGTACGCTATGTTTTATTTATCCACTCATCAAATGATGAGCATTTGGGTTGTTTCCACCTTTTGATTATTATGAACAATGCTGCTGTGAACATTCCTGTAATGTTGAGTGGCCAAATGTTTTCTATTCTCCTGGGTATGTATTATGAGTAAAATCATTAGGTCATATTAACTCTATTTAATCTTTTGAGGAATTACAAGACTGTGTCCAAAGCAGCTGCACAATTTTACATCCCCATGAGCAGTGCGTGAGGGCTCTGACTTCTCTGCTTCCTCTATAACATGTCACCACCTTCTGTCTAGCCATCCACTTGAGCGGGGTATGATGTGGTTTCTCATTGTAGTTTGATTTGTATTTCTCTGATGGCTAACGAGGTTGAGCATCTCTGTAGGCATTTATTGGCGTTTATTGGCCATCTGTATGTCTTCTTTGGAGAAGTCTCTATTCAGATTTTTGCCCATTGTTAAAATTGGGTTGTCTTTTTTTTTGAGACAGAGTCACTTTGTCACCCTTGGTTGAGTGCTGTGGTGTCACAGCTCACAGCAACCTCAAACTCTTGGGCTTAAGTGATTCTCTTGCCTCAGCCTCCCGAATAGCTGGGACTACAGGCGCCCGCCACAACGCCTGACTATATTTTGTTTGGTTTTTTGTTTTTTATTTTTTCCAGTTTTTGGCCAGGGCTGGGTTTGAACCCACCATGTCTGGTATATGGGGCTGGTGCCCTACTCCTTTGAGCCACAGGTGTCATCTTTTTTTTTTTTTTTTTTTGGAGCTGACTATATTTTGGTTGCAGTTGTCGTCGTTTAGCAGGTCCAGGCCGGGCTCGAACCCGCCAGCCCCAGTGTATGTGGCCAGCGCCCTACTCACTGAGCTATGAGTGCCGAGCCGGTTGTCTTTCATTATTGACTTGTAAGAGTTCTTTATACTACCTATAGAGGGTGCCGAAAAACATATGCACATTTTAAGAAAGGAAAAACCTGTATTGGAATTGTAATACTCAATACATATCGATAACAAAAGATCAATACAAGTTACATCCAGCATCTCTCGTAATTGCAGAAGTCAAACATGACTTGAGTATTACAAAATTAATAGTTTTTTTCCTTTCCTAAAATTTGCATACATTTTTTGGCACCCTCTGAATTCCAGATACAAGTTCCTTCTCAGACAGATGAAATACTTCCATTCTGTGAGTTGTCTGCACTATGTTTTTTTTCTTGAGATACAGTCTCACTCTTCCCTTGGGTAAAGTACCATGACATCAGCGTAGCTCACAGCAACCTCCTGGGCTTAAGCGATCCTCTTGTCTCATCCTCCCAAGCAGCTGGGACTACAGGCATCTGCCAGCACACCCGGCTAATTTTTCTCTTTGTAGTAGAGACTGGGTCTCACTCTTGCTCTTGCTTAGGCTGGTCTCTGACTCTTGAGCTCAGGCGTTCCACCTGCCTAGGCTTCCCAGAATGCTAGGATACCAGGAGTGAGCCACCGTACCTGGCCCGCACTTTCTTGATGGTGTCCTTTAAAGCACAAA
This sequence comes from Loris lydekkerianus, assembly GCA_963574355.1. Classification (NCBI taxonomy): domain Eukaryota; kingdom Metazoa; phylum Chordata; class Mammalia; order Primates; family Lorisidae; genus Loris; species Loris lydekkerianus. Next base: position 81,908 of record CAUYPK010099940.1, on the reverse strand, counting down.
AGTTTTAATCTTCTTGATCTCTAACTTACATACTCTGTTCAGTTGTTGCTTGTGCCTTGGTGTCATCTCAGGAACCACTGCCTCATCGAGGTCATGGAGATACACCCCTGTATTTGCTTCTAATAGTTGAAATTGTACCTCCTACATTTAGGTCTTTCATCTATTTGGAGGTAATTTTTTTTTATTAACCCAACTTCATTCTTTTGCATATGGAGATCGAGTTGTCTGTAAGAGGAGGAAGGAAGGATAAAAGCGGCAGTTCTGGAGAAGCCCCAGTTTTCTCTTTTCTAAGCCCAATGCTCTCTGCTTTATCGGCTGTCTTCATGATGTCTCCCTGGATTTCCCTGAGTTACTTGGTCCCCCCTAAAATTTGTTAGTCTAAAAATAAAATGTTGGTGAAGTTTTGGCACTGCAGAAGAGCAGAACTCCCTTGTTCTGGACATTTATAGTCACTTCAAGTTCAAAATTTCTTTACACTTCATAGCAATTACTTCCTGCTCCTGTTTCTCCATTGCTTGGTGGGTTAACTCTGCATGTGAACTGCCATACACTAGACCTCTAATTTGTACTTGTAGACAAGAGCACCAAAAAAAAAAAAAAAAAAAAACCCCGCAGTGAACACTGCTTAATTTGATCATTGCCTGAGTCCCATTAGTTCTGTTTCTGGAGCGTTTTCTCAAATCTAACCGCACTGCTATAGCAGTCCTGGGAGGCTTTCATCATTAGCCACTGGGAATCCCACAACAGTCTCTTCACTGGGCATTTTGCTCTTTTCTGTATCTATAAACTTCCTTCCTGTTGACCATCAGAATCATCTGTATAAAATGTAAAACTAATCGGGTGGCGCCTGTGGCTCAGTGAGTAGGGCACTGGCCCCATATACCGAGGGTGATGGGTTCAAACCCAGCCCCGGCCAAACTGCAACAAAAAAATAGCCGGGTGTTGTGGCGGGCGCCTGTAGTCCCAGCTGCTGGGGAGGCTGAGGCAAGAGAATCGCTTAAGCCCAAGAGTTAGAGGTTGCTGTGAGCCGTGTGACGCCATGGCACTCTACCAGAGGGCGGTACAATGAGACTCTGTCTCTAAAAAAAAAAAAAAAAAAAATATATATATATATATATATATATGCCATGATTCCTATATAAGGAACGAATTTCTAGTTAATCCCAAGTGACTAAGGAGCCTGAGGCAAGAGCATCACTTGAGCCCAGGAGTTTGAGACTAGCCTGGGCAAAAAAGAAGACCTTGTATCTACAAATATGAAAAAAGTGAGTTAGGCATGGTGGTGTGCACCTGTAGTCCCAGCTACTTGGGAGGCTGAGTTGGGAGGATCAAGTGAGCTTAGTAATTCAAGGCTACAGTGAGCTGGTTATGCCACTGAACTCCAGCCTGGAGTGAGAGCAAGACATCTAACAAAAGGGAAAGAGAAAGAATTTCTTATAGGATAAAGTCCAAACTTCTCCCCATGACATCTGAAATCCTTAACCACCCAGTCCTGGCCTACCTTTATAGTACCCCTCATATCCGTGAAATAAACGGGCTCTGGAGTTTAATGGACTGCAGGCTAAATGAAGTGATGTAAATCTGAGAAAAATGGCTTTACCTACACATTCTAATTTTATACTACTATTTTTCCTTGTTTTCTTAGACACTTCTTCCTAGTGTTTAGATTCCTCATTTATAATTGGAGGGCTTACTACTTTTTTAAAGAATAACCACAAATGCATTGAGGTTTGTCTGTCTTTGTCTCTGGAACCCTCTTCACCATGAATCGTGCTGCATTTTGCTACCGTTCTTTCCTTTTTCTGGACTGCCTTTCTGCCCTTTGCCCCTCAACCCCAACTCCTATTTCTCCTGCGTATTTGGTCTGAAGAGTCCTGTGAAATGTCTGCCCTTGTATAGTGGGGGTGAGGATATAGTTTGAAAAAGCATATTCAATACAACTTGGTATTTGAAAGAAGTGTTTTCCTACTGTAATATGCATAAGGTAAAATTCCACAAAATTATGGTTACTGTATATCTTAGTGGTGGTAATTCTAAAAGGGTCCTTGGGGCTTTTTTTCCTGTTCCTCACAAGGCTGAGCTGCTGTCTCAGGAATTATGACGGGGCTTTTCTCTGCCTGAAATGTTCTCAAACCCACCCTCCACCTAATACCCACCCATCCTTCCAGGCGCCCCGTGGAACGGGTTTCTCCAGGGAAGGGAAGTCTCATTCTCATTGTCTCATTGCCCCTTACTGCTTAACTGGCTGACTACAATGGCACTTGAGAACCATCTGTGTGTTGATTTCCCTTCTTTTTTTAGTCTGTCTTCTCCGCTAGACTCAACTAGCAGGACAGGGGACATGCTTGTTTTGTTTACCACCATAATGCCTGGCATGCAACTGAACTTTAGTTGCCAAAAGGGAACACGCCAGCGCAGTTACCACTGTCCTAATAATCCATCTACCGTCCCCAGCTAATAATCGAGGCAACCGGGGCCCAGAGGCGAGAAGAGATTTACTGAAGGTCCGAACCACGCAGCCTGGCTGGCTCCGGGCCCGGTTCTGTGCTCCCGCTTGGCCTCTGGGGCCTTGGCCCCCCACTGGCCACCGAGGCGCCCCCGCCGCCCGCAGCCTCCGCTATGGCCTCCTGGTGGGCGCCCAGTGGTCCCTGTCGCCTCGGTCTCACCTGAGGCAGCTGGCCACTCTGCTAACCAGCGGGTGGGTGACCAGGTGACCCCGGGAAATGGCTGTGCTCACCCCTCGCACTCCCGCTTGCGCTCGGAAGGCTTGCTTGAGGGGATGCGTTTTCTAGACTTGGGGCAACCGTCCAGGACCCCGCGGCGCCCACTGCCGGCTGGGCCCGCGCGCGTGTCGGGGGCGCGGCGGAGGGGCGGCCGCCCGCGTGCCCGCTTCGTCTCCACGGGGGCGCGCCCGCGGCACGCGGCTGGGCGGGGCCGGGCGTGAGTGACGGCGGCGCAGACCAATGGGGCGAGCGCCCCGCCGCCACCGCCTGCCCGGCCCCTGACGCGGGCCCGGGCGCCGCGCCGCTGCGGCTGCGGGCGGCGACAGCTGCACCATGGGCCGGCTGCTGCGGGCCTCCCGGCTGCCGCCGCTGCTTCTGCCCCTGCTGCTGCTGCTGGCCGGGGGTGAGTGCGCGCCGCGCGGGGCGGCCGGCGGCCGGGCGGCCGGGCGGCCGGGCGGGGAGGGGGCGGGCGGCGGCGGCGGGCGGCGCGCTGGACAGCTCCTCGGGCCGCCAACAAAGGGGCCGGGCGCGGGGGGCGCGGCGCGGGGGCGCGCGGGTCAAGGCCGAGCGCGGAGCCACCAGCACGCGCGCGGAGGGGACCCGGGGGGTGACGGGGAGCGCCTCGAGGGTGAGGCGACCCCGAGACGCGGCTTTTCTCTCGGCGCCAGGGGCGTGTGCGTGAATCTGGGACAGACACCAGGGGTGGGTCCCCGCTGCAGCGCGGCGCAAGGTGACAGGTGCGCGCGTCTGCTGCCGCGCGGGGCGGAGGGGTGTGTGCGCGCGCCCGTGTTCGAGGAGGAGGGGGAGCGTGTGTGTGACCGCCACACCAGGATGGAGGGACAGCCTTGTAACGGTCCCGGGGGGCCTGCGGCAGAGCGCGGGGTACAGACGCGGTGGCCGGGAGAGGGATGTTTCCATGTGTGCGACGTTGTCAGTGTGTGTCCCCACTGTGCTGGGCAACTCCGTTAGCAGCTGACAAGAAAGAGGCGTACTAGCGAGGGGAAGGTCTGACAGTGATGCGGCTGGTGGCGGCTCCCACGCAGCTGACACGCAGGGATGTGAGAGAAGCTGGTGTGTGGCTTCCATTCAGCAGTTACACAGCGTCGTGGTGTGTGGGTGCATGATGGCGGGGTGTGGGGCAGGCATGGGATGAGGTGTGTGAGAGAGAGAGCCAGACCCTCCCGAACTGCTGCTGAGTGGCAGAAATGGGGTTCAGGAGAATGTACGTATTGGGTGGGCACGAGAGGTGTGACAGCCCAGGAGGCAGCCACCACTACAGAAATGGGGGAGGGGGAAGGGCTGTCTGCAGAGGTGGGTCAAATAAGGTCATGGCCTAGCAGCTCCTCCACATGGCTGGTGCGGCAGAGGGCAAGGGTGTTGTGTGTGCCAGGGTGCAACTGGTGCAGGTGGGGAGGGCTGGGATGAGCATGTATGCGTCATCAGGCAGCTGTGAGCACCTTCACTTCTCAGGGGCACAGTGCGATGGCACATTCGTAGGTGTGTACACATATGTGGGAGGGTGCACGGGATCTTGGCTACCGAGCAGTTCCCATGCAGTTAACCCGTGAAGACACAGGCGCATCTGTGCAGATGTCTGTGCGTGAACCAGAAACATGGGAAGCATCTCTGTTAGGGGAAGGGCAGTCTGCTTAGTGGGTTAATGAGATGGGCTCACCCCCAGGAAATGGCTGGGCTCACCCCTCACACTCCCGTGCTTCTGCTCACAAGGCTTGGTTGAGGGGGATGCATTTTCTTCACCATCAGCCTGTGGATGGAAAAAGGCCCCAAGTGGTGTACATGGAAAAAATGTCCATTATCATTTGTCTCAGACGTTTACCATATCCTTGTATACCTTACCCTCTTTGGAAGAAGGTGATGCTCAACAGTTTTGTTATGTGACAGTCACAAACCAGAATGGGCTGGCAGTGTCCATCAGGACCCAGGCCCAGCTTATGTGACCAGCTGTGGATTAATGTCATAGCATCCCTCCCTCCTCCCCTCTCTTCGTGACACACATTTTCACCCCCGTGATTGAAGGGTATGGGTGTATGTCATGTCTAGTGGTGTGTCTCTTTCTTAGACACCTCTGTTTGTCAGACACACACACGCAGGGAGGGTGGTAGTGCTAGGCGATTGTTGCTGCAGCTGACACTCAGGGGTGCGAGGGCAGCAGGGCAGATGCTGCTGGGCCCTTCCCACGTTGGTGTCACCAAGGGCTCCGGGAGATGTGGACTTCCAAGCGTTGGGAGCGGGTGGGGCACGGCTGATAGTGGAAGTTAGGAAAGGTGGTTTGCATTGGAAGCGGGTTGCCCCTGAAGTTGGAGGCGTGAGATGAAAGGCCTTTACTGGGATTACTGGGGCCTTGGGTTTTTTTCCACACACCTCCCCCCGCCCCCAGATGTCAGCCTGCTTCATTTGCCTTTTTTCTGAATTTGTTTGGGTCAGATTTTCAATTCTTTGAGGCTGACCTCTCATCTTTTTCATATGCAGCCTTTTCCTCTCTCCTCTGTTGGGCATGATGAAGTAACAGAAAATTATAGGTGCTAGATTAAAAAAGGAAGTCAGTCACACAAAGAGCATTCTCCTGAAATTTTAAGTCAAGTGGCAGATTAATTATTGGGTACAAAACAAATTATACACAGAATAGTTAGGTCTTAGCTACTATTTTCATGTCATCTTAGACAAGATGGAAAAGAAGTAAAATCTCGTAAGTACCTAGATAATTACTTATTGCCAAGGCTTTTGAAAATATCAAGGTCTGTATAAAGATAAAACAGTCACCATAGGGAAAAGTAAATTCAAGAAAAGTTTGCTGTTTGCTGCAGATGGACTGAAATACCAGAACAATACTAGATTCTTTTCTTTTAGCAGTGTTTTCAGAATTCCTACTAGACTAACATAACAGGAAAGGGGGACAGAGAGGTCAAAGGAGAGAGAGATGTGAGAGGAAGACTCCAGCTTCCCCACTTTCAGGAGGGAAGGGTCCAGAGAATGGAGGAATTCACCTCAGTCGTGGCAATGGCTGAGAATAGGCCCGGCAGGCATATCAGACCACAGTCCTCCTCCCCGAAAGCTTAACTGATGAAAAGGCATTTTATTCTGCCCCCCTCCCCCACGTCCCTCCTCCCCAATGGGGGGAGGAGGAAACAGGACTCCTCTGGTTAGGCTTACCTAGAGAGGGCACAAACAGTTTTCTTGGATTCCAAGCAGTCCTGGGAACTGATGAAGGCCTGGATGGCAGCAGATTCTCTTTCCTTGTGCCAGTTCAGCTCTGAGCAGGAGCTCTGAGATTTGGAGGAACAACCACACACAACTGATCCTTCAGTGGTTTTATAGATTCTTAAGGAGAGTCAGTTTGCCCTTTCCTAACAAGGCTGAAGTCACATTTTTCTCAGCACACCTGCCAGAGACTGGAGCACATGCCTGGAGATCCCCATCTCAGGGCTCTCTCAGTGACTGACAGTTTGGGATCCCATAAAATAAAGTTATTTATTTTATGTTTTTTGAGACAGAGTCTCACTTTGTCACCCTTGGTAGAGTGCCATGGCATCACAGCTCACAGCAACCTCAAACTCTTGGGCTTAAGCGATTCTCTTGTCTCAGCCTCCTGAGTAGCTGGGACTACAGGCTCCTGCCACAACGCCCGGCTATTTTTTGGTTGCATTTGCCAGTGTTGTTTAGCAGGCCTGGGACAGGCTCAAACCCGCCAGCTTCGGCGTATGTGGCTGGCACCCTACTCACTGAGCTGTGGGTACCCAGCAGAAAATAAAGTTGTTTAATTATTACAAATGTCTCTCATAGGTTGACTTTTTTCTTCCTAGAATGCATAAGTAGGTTTTCTAGATTAGTTTCTCATATTTTGGTTTCTTGCTAACTACATTTCTCAACTGTGGGAATACTTTCTCTGCAAATTATTAGGGCTGGTATCTTGTGTAGAACCTAGATTTCATTTTCCAAAAGACCGTAGTTTTCCTGAGAGTGGAGGCCGTCTCTTATTCACCTTTGCATCTCCAAGGAGGGCTTGGCATGCTGTTTGGCACAGAGTACGAGCTCAGGAATGACTGTGTTTTTCTGTGTAACGGACAGTCTCATACAAATTTTGCCTCCAATAAGACTACCTGAAACCAAAGTTCAATTCTAAATGGCCTCGTATCTGATAGACAGTATTCTATGATTTTGATTCACTTATAAAATTAGAAAATAGCTACTAAGTTAAGTACAGATGAAGTATTTCCAAATATAAGGTCCACATGAAAATATAAATAAAGGGGATTATTATTATTTTTTAAATTATCACTCTGTTGCCCTGGGTAGAGTGCCATGGCATCATAGCTCACAGAAACCTCAAACTCTTGGGCTCGAGCAATCCTCTTGTCTCAGCCTCCGGAGTAGCTGCGACTACAGGTGCCTGCCACAATGCCCGGCAAGTTTTTCTATTTTTAGTAGAGATGAGATCTTACTTTGCTCAGGCTGGTCTCAAACTCCTGAGCTCAGGCAAACTACTTGCCTGGGCTTCCCAGAGTGCCGGGATTACAGGTGTGAGGTACCGTGCCCGGCCAACAAAGGGGATTTTTGGTGGTGGTGAAAATATTGGGAGCCACCTTACAGACTTGGTCTTTCACAAGAAGATAAATTTCTTCACTCTGAATCTGGTTTGAATTGGCTATGGGACCATGAGCAGCGCATTAGAAGGAAAGGGGTGTCCTCTAGTCTTCCGCTGTGGCTTCTGTCCTTGACCCTTAAATCCCATGAAATATTTAAGATATCTTGGATAGAAAGTGTAACTAGCCCAGCAAATTAATCACTTTCCATTCTTCCTTCATGGGGTCCCCGCGAGACCTTCTTTTGGGGGTGATGGCTAATTACAGCTCTTAACTAGCGGTTGGGCCTTCATCCCACGAGGGCTCAGTTATTCCATCTGTAAAGTGAGTAGGTTGGACCTAGTTATTATTTATTTGTTAGGACATTTATCAGAAACTGTGCTAGGCACTTTGGAATTATAAGGTTGAATTGGCACAAGGGACTCACTATTGTTGAAGGAGGTTGTGTGGGGGTCTGTTACAATCTGGTGAGAAAAGTATGGTGACAGTAATGTGTTCAGAAGGCTGTGATGACAGAGAGGAGTGACACCTCACCCAGGCCAGTAGTGGCTAGGGAAAGCTGCTCAGAAGCTGAGGCTGGAGGCGGACATTAGGTGGGTGGGTGGTTGGGACAGGGGTGATGGGGAGAAATGGATGTTCAAGCAGAAGGAATAGCATAAGACTACCTGAAACCAAAGTTCAATTCTAAATGGCCTCATATCTGAAGGACAGTGTGCAAAGACTTGGGGGCAAAAGAGGGGCTGGAGGCTGTTCTTTTTGTCTGGAGCACAGAGTATGGGTAGGGAGTCATGGGGGACTGCAGAGAGCAGAGGGCAGGTAACAGCTGTTGGTAAAGGAAGAGCATTCCTGCCATTCATTAATCTGGCTGGTATCCTCTGTGATGGGAATGATAGAACCAGATGGGATTTTTTTTTTTTTTTTTTTTGAGACTTGCCCGGGCTAGAGTGCAGATTTGCATGTTAGAAAGATTTCTCTGAGTTTCTTTACTCAAAGTGTGGTCCGTGGACCAGCAGCATCACTCATGCCTACGAATCAGAAGCCCTGGGATCCATAAGCTCATTTCAGTCTGAGAAGCATTGCTTTAGAGGTCAGTGTGGAGGAGCGATGGATTCAGGGAGAAATACAGGAGATGCTGAAAGAACCCTGCTCTTCCTCCAGCTCTGAAATACTGTGAGGACTGTGACACATCTCAAGGCCTCCTGTCAGCCTACGGGCTTCTGTTTCTGCACTTACCAGTATTTCTGCTGTTGTGCTTTATTGTAAAGTGGGGGGCCTGTAGGTGGTATGCTCCCTTGAGTGCCATCATTCTCCACCTTAGAGAACAAAAAACCAGACATTCCTCAGTTCCATCTGAGCTTTGCCACTTCCCCAGCATCAAGCCTGCTTTCTTCTCCTTTACAGTATTATGAGCACAGACAGTACAGTGCTGTAAGAAATGGTTAGGAGCTGGGTACAGTGGCTTATGCCTATAATTCCAGCACTTTGGAAGGCTGAGGTGAAAGGATCACTTGAGCCTAGGAGTTTAAGACCTGCCTGGACAACATAGTGAGATCCTCATCTCTAAAAAAGAAATGCTGTTAGTATACTGCCTTTTAGATCTATCTCCCTGCCCGTCACTAACTCCACGACCCAAGCAGAGTTAAATAGTAACTATTACGCTATCCTATAATGATTTGTTTGCTTGCTGGTCTTTCTACTAGAAACTGACCCTTTGAAGGCAGGGGCCGTATCCTTTTTATTTCATTATCAATGTGGCCTTGCATCATTCCCGTACCAAAAGAAGCATTTAATAAAGGCTTTTTGGTTGAATAAATGAATAAAATTTAACCAAACACTACCAGATCTGAAAAGAGAAGACCATTTATAATTTTTCTAATTTTATCAGTTGGCTATTTCTGTGTAACAAATCAGCCCAAAATTTCGTGGTTTAAAACAGGGATTCTCAATATGTAATCTTTGGACCAGAAGCATCACCTAGGAACTTGCTAGAAGTGCAGATCCGTGGGCTCATCATACACGATCTGTATTCAGAACTCTGGGGTGGACGTAATAGTCTGTTTTCACCAGCCTTCCTGGTGATTCCATGCTGGCTCAAGTTTGAAAAGCACTGGCTTGACAACTGTAACCGTTTATGTAGCTCATGGTTCTGTGGGTTGGCAGTTTAGGCTGGATCACTCGCTGGTTCTGGTCTTGGTTGGACAGAATCTCACTATGTCACCCTGGGTAGAGTGCTGTGGTGTCACAGCTCACAGCAACCTCAAATCCTGGGGCTTAAGGGATTCTCTTGCCTCAGCCTCCCAAGTAGCTGGGACTACAGGCGCCCACCACAACGCCTGGCTATTTTTTTGTTGCAGTTGTCATTGTTGTTTAGCTGGCCCGGGCTGGTTTAGAACCCTCCAGCCTTGGTGTATGTGTCTGGTGCTGTAACCACTGTGCTACAGGTACCCAGCCAACTTCTTCAAATTTGTTGTCAGCTGTTGGTCACCTTTGCTGGTCTTATCTGGCACTATCACATTGGGACTTCACCTGGGGAACAGAGCTGACGTGGCTTTCCTCTACATGAACTTTCATCCTCGGGCAGGCTAGCTTGGGCAGACACCCCCTGAGAGTAGGAGCATGCAAGGCCTCTTGAGGCCTAGCCTGGGAATGGCGTATCGTCACTTCTCCTACTTTGTTTTGGCATAGTAACTCACAAAGGTTGCTCAAATTCAAGGATTCCTTCATCTCAAATGGGAGGAGATATGAAGTCTCATTGTAAAGATATGTATTCTTACGGGTTTTAATTGGGACCATCAGTGGACAATCCATCTGTCACAGTGTCTTGGGTAAGAACCTCAAGAAGGAGGGTTTTTGTGGTAGGGCATGCTGCCCCGTCTCCTTACCATCCATCTCTTAGTGGATGGATATAAAGAAAAGCCTAACAAGTAGCTTAGGGTTCCCCTATGGTGGGAAAGAGGATTTGAGTAGAAGAGATCATGAGAAGGTCTAAACTACATAGAATTCATCATTAATTCATCGTCTCCCAGGAACAAAAGGAAACTTTGAGAGAAGAAGACCCCAAATTGATTGCCTTGGCTTTCTCTGGCTTCTAAATGCCGTTGGCTCTAACAAACCAGAAAAAACAATGAGTTTAAGTCAGTGATTTAGACACAGGCTCTGGGAGCATGGCCTCAGCTTCATGGACACAGAGCCTGCCTACAAGCAGAATCCAGACCTTGGACATGGTGTCCAGGAGACGTTCTAGATGGATGTGACAATTTCCTGGTTCAGACTTAGCAGGAGCTCTCCCCTGTGAGCAGTCCCTCCCAGCCAGGAGCTCCAACAGTATTGGCAACACAGTGATTGTGGGATGGCAGGGTCTTTGGGTCCCACCTTTCCCAGGGCACTCCGTATCCTCCCTTTAGTTATGACTGTACTTTCTAAAGCTCAGAGTGGGACCCATGAATTACCTTATCAAGAGATGGGGATTCACAGAATCTTGGAGGGAGAGGTTCCCGCAGACAGGCCTGGCTGTGGCAGACACTGGGCTCTGATGCTTTCCTTCCCACGTGTCCACCTGGCCCTCGTGTCTGCTCTATTATACATGTCAACCTTTTATGTTACTGTGTTTGAAGATACCATTGTCTCTTTAAATCATCTCAACCTTTTATTTTAAATATTATCCACCTTTTATATTAATGTATTTGCAGGTACATTGAAAGGTACTTTGAAAAGGAGAAGATATTAATATTATCTCCTTTTCCAGGCCATGAACTTCCTTGGTCCCTGCTCTTTGTATAGGAAAATAACACTGGTTATTTTGGTTTGTAGAGCAGTTTATACACAGCACCTGGAGATGACCTCATTGGATGCTTTTCACTCTTGGGGCACTTAAGAGTTACTGCCCTAGTACAGATAAGGAAACACAGGCTGGCGGTGGAGTAGCAGTTTACGCAGGGTGCTCAGCTGCAGAGGCCAGTGTAGATCCGATTTCAGACCCTGGGTTCTCTCTCCTGCAGTATCCCTCACTCTGACTTGGGGCCTGTTTATCCTCTCCTGGAAACGTTTTACTCTGTCTCTGTGTCTAGGGATGGTGCTCTTGGTAAAGACTCCCTCCCACCCAGATGTTCCCTGCCTTGCCATCAGGACAGTTCCAAAAGCCCTCCTTTCCTTCAGCACCGGCGGTGTGTGAGCACATACTGGCGTGGGCTGCTACTTCATGAGATGGTTGTAGGATTAAAGGTACTGCCTGCAAAGTGTTTAGCATGTGACACCAATAACATTAGCTCTTACTTTTATTATAAACATTATTAAAAATGTACATGCTTTATAATCAGGCCAAGTCACAGTACACCTAGAGCAGCAGGGAGGCCTTGAAAGTCCCTCTTCCCTAGGGCAGCGAATGTTAGCCTTGGAGAATAATTTGGAGGTCCTCTCACCAGCCTCTCTTCTATCAGACCCAGAGGTCTTAAGCAACTTTCCAGAAGACATACAGCAAGTTTTTGTGTAATTAAGTTGTAAAACTGGCAAATAGGGTTAAGTACCTGTTCGTAATGAGTGAGAGTGAAAGAGGAGTCCCCTTTAATTTATTGTTTTCTCATCATTTATTTGTTTTGATAAATTAGGAGAGAGGAGCCCAGATTCTAAACAAATATGTCAGATTACCAATACTGGACGGGGTGACCTCTTGTGGTTTTCTTAAAGACTATATTCAGGATAGTATATGGCTGATATAAAAATCACCTTCTTAATGTAGTTTTGGAGAACTTGCATCCTCGGATAGAAGCCTGGGGCGCGCCGTCAGTTCATGAAGTTAGACCCTTAGAAGCAGGAACCTGTCCTGGCTTGTCTTTGTACCCAGTCAGTTGCGGCAGTGGGCCTTCCGCAGGTGCCGTCTGAGTGGGCAGGTGCACAGTGGATCTGTGTCTGTGGTCCTCACTCTTGCCTGCCTGGCCACACAGGAGGCTAAGCAATTTGGCCTTTTGAAATGAAAACAGCATCTCAGAATCCCTTCGAAGCCTCTGGGCATTCAAGAGTGTCCACTGGGACACCTCTGGGGTTTTTGTTGTTGGAGACGTGTTCTAATCCAGCACACGTCTTCGTCCTCTCCTGCCTCCTCTAACTGTCCGGCTTTTATGTCTGCACAGGAGTGTCCCTGGGTGCATGTGCAGGAGGGTCTGACGAGCCTGGCCCAGAGGGCCTCACCTCCACCTCCCTGCTGGACCTCCTGCTGCCCACTGGCCTGGAGCCGCTGGACTCAGAGGAGCCTAGCGAGGCCATGGGCCTGGGAGCTGGCCTGGGAGCCCCTGGCTCAGGCTTTCCCAGCGAAGAGAGTGAAGAGTCCCGGATTCTTCAGCCGCCACAGTACTTCTGGGAGGAGGAGGAGGAGCTGAACGACTCAAGTCTGGACCTGGGACCCACTGCAGGTAGCTCTTCTTACCTAGAGAGCGCGTGTTGACGGCCAGCTGAGCGTGTAGCAGTCTGCCCAGCGCCCACATGCCTGCCACATCACCTCTTCTCTCCCTACCCCTTTATATCAAAGCCAAGCGTCTGGGACTCCTGAGTATCTTACTGTCTCAGGAGGACATTTTCTTTTTCTTATTAACCACTACTAAGGAGGCCCTTACTCTATACTCGTTTTTATTACCTGAGAGAGAAATAATCTTATCTTCATTTTAGACATGAGAAAAGCAAGGTTGGGTTAAAAGCTTGCCTGAGGTCATACAGCTCAGATGTTCAGTCAGTGTTCAAACCCAGGTCTTTCCAAGGTCTTGGGGTTTTGTTTTCTACCCCCAGCTGCTCTGTTCCATCTCCGCGAAAGGGTCCCACAAGGTCAGCTGATCTGCGTTCCGCTTGGTTCTGATGTCCATCAAGCATTCTGATGGCCCTTCCCACAGTCACGGTTCAGCACTGGGTCTGGGCTCACAGGGCAGCGCTGGGCTCACAGGGCAGCGCTGGGCTCACAGGGCAGCGCTGGGCTCACAGGGCAGCGCTGGGCTCACAGGGCAGGCCTGATCCACATTCAGGCCCAGAGCAAGCAGGGCTGATGCTGGTGCAGATGTGACAGGTGCTTGCAGTGCTTTTAGCTGCAGCAGCCGTGCAAATGCTCTTGGTTTACAGAGGCCTGTTTTAAAATGCTGGACTGAAGATTTGGTGTGTGCACATAGGGTTAGGGTGTTGAATTTAACCATAATTTTTCTTTCCAAAATACAGGGTGGCTGTAAAGTTCATGTGTGTACTATTTTAAATAGCACACAAACTTTATAGCCACCCTGTATATATTATTTAGTGGATTTGTTTTCTTTAATTATAAAAAGAACACATGAACGTTGTAGAAAATCTGAAAAAGATAAAACAATATAAGGAAGAAAACAAAATCCATCCATAATTTGACAACTGAAAGATAATTCACACAGATTAGTGGTTTGGGGTACATCTTTCTAGTCACTTTCGTGTGCAAAATTGGAATTGGAGGGGACATTTTGTTTCAAAATATTTCACAAGTGTATTTCCACATCATTAAAAATCCTTTTATAACCTGATTTTTAATGACCAGGTAGTATTTTGTTTTGTGGTTCATGGTTCTCTGTGGTTGAATACTTAAGTAGCTTCCGGTTTTAATGCTGCTACAAATACATGTATCCTTATACAGTTTTTGCTCCTTCCCAGTTGTTTCCTTAGGATAAATTTCTAGAATAAAACCCACAGGTCAAAAGATGTATTAGCCTCCCACCCAGAAGCACAGGAGGGTGCAGTGTGAAGCAGCGATTTACAATGGAGTGAGTGGATGTAGGGGACCCACCAAGGAATCCAGGCTTCCAGCTGCCAGACCTCAACACCTCAGGCCCAGAGGGACCAGGGGACAGCCAGACGGCAGAGGCCGCCTCCCTCCCCCGGCATGGAGAAGCCGGTCAGGGCCCACCCCATGGGAAGAGAGCAGAGAGAGATCTGCAGAGCACCTGGGGCCTGTCCCATCACAGGCAGGAGTCTTTCCAGGGGCTCCTGTGAAATACTCCAAATTACCTTCAGCAAGATTGCTCTGGTCTTCATACCCACCAGCAATGGGATGAATGCCAGTTTTGGGAACCCTTCCCAACACTGAATTTTGTCATTTAGAAATGTTTGTCAGCTTGATAGGAAAACTTATAATGGTCCTTGATTACTAGTCAATTATATATTCATTATATGTAGAATGTAGAAAAATATATAAATAATGACCATTTATGGTTCTTGTTTTTGATTTGAAGCACAGTGTACTTAGGAGAACAGGCTTTGGAGCCAGACAGGTGCCAAAGTCCCAGTGCTGCCATCTCCCAGCTTGGAGGGTGGCTAAACGTATGATTCCCCAGGCCTACGATGTCCTTATTCCTGTCATCCCCTCTGCTGGGAAGGCTCTTCTCTCTCCTGATAGCCTAGTGGCTGTGTACGCCTCCTTTAAGATCTCACTGGAAAGCCCTTGTCCAGTTATGCACAGTGAGCAGGACCACTGCAGCTGATTATGCTGCTGCTGTCCTGTCCAGGCCTCCTTGCTGAGCAGGGGAGCTGGGGCTGCTGTCCAGACTGTGCCCCACCCACCTGGCCATGGGCTGGGTAAGAGGAGCGCCTTTATCTAATTCACCCATCTGGAGGGGCTGCCTCAAGCTACTGGCAGTGGCCCTGGAGTTAGGCTAATGGTTCCTGCTTCTGTTTTCTTGCAGCATCTTGTGGTACAGAGACAAGAAAGTGGTTCAGGTGGCAGACTGACAGTGAGCAGGCTGACTGCTGGAGGGAGGCAGCTCAGGGACAGTGGCGTGGCACTCCCCACTGTTCTCTTCTGCCCCTGCACCGAGAGGTGGAGGCTCCTGCAGGAGGTAGATGGCCTCCTAGAGGCTGCTCCCCAGGGCAGAGGGCCTGCCTGGGTGAGGAATCCTGCAGAGTCCAGGGCAGCTGTGCCCAGTACCATCCTAGCATGGCTCCCAGGGACATCACTAACTCCATGCCACAGTAGCAGTGACTGCTGAAAACTGTGCTGTAGATGGGCTAGCCTCAGATCAAGCACCCTTTTAATAATTAGGATGTCGGAGGTGCCCGTAGTTCAGTGGTTAGGGTGCCAGCCACATATACCCAGGCTGGTAGGTTTGAACCCTGTCTGGGCCAGCGGGGACTGTGGTGGGCGCCTGTAGTCCCAGCTACTCAGAAGGCTGAGGCAAGAGAATTGCCTACGGCCAAGAGTTTGAGGTTGCTGTGAGCTGTGACTCCACGGCACTCTACCAAGGGCAACATAGTGAGACTCTGTCTCCAAAAAGAAAGAAATAATAATAATAATTATGATGTCTACCCAAGTATTAAATGTGGTACATACGTGTACATGCCAGGCACTATGTCAAGGGTTACAGTTCTCATTGATTTGTCACTGAAAAAAATGTCTGAGTATACCACTTAACCATGAGCAAACTGAGGCTGGTGGGGCTTGGCTACAGCCCAGCTAGTGAGTGGAAGAATCAAGATTCAAACCCAGGCTGTCAGACTCCAAAGCCTCTGCTCTTTCACCTCTCGGCACAGTGATTTTGGTGGGGACCAGCAGTAATGCCTTATACTTTGTGTGGTTCGTAACACCACTATTTCACGGAGTTTTCTCTGGGATTAGTTCATTTGAACTTTACAACCACTCAAGAGGTCAGCAAGGCAGCATTATTCTCTTTGCTTAACAACTGGTGAGAGTGTGGCCGGAGGAGGTTAGGAGCTTTGCCCAAGGTCACACAGCTTGTGTGCAGCAGAGCTGAGTCTGGTGGGGTCAGCATCCCCTGAGCACTGATGCCTCTGCTCCTGGCCAAGGGAGGCTGTTTGTTTGCTGTGCATGTGAGAAGGACACCCAGTCCGTTTTATTGTCACTAGGACTTTGTTATCCATTGCATTTAGAGTTTGTTGGGCCTCAAAGAAATGGAACTGGTATCTTCCTTCTCCCTCTGTAGTGAAGATCCAGGTGGGAAAATCAGCTGACGGAGTTTCTTTTGGCCAATGATTAGTGGTGTGACCTTGACTGGTTACTTTTCTGGTCTTGTCTTCAGTTTCTTGATCTATGAAATGAGACCCTAAGAACAACAGATTGAAGTCTTTTACAGCTTTAAAATAGTGTGATTCTATGATATTTTACGTGAAAAGAGCAGCCTCAACAAAGTAGGGGGAAAGAAATGGAATGTGAATGGCTACTTGGCCAGCAGCATCAAGAGAAGTTAAAGTCTGATCGATTAATTCATTCAAAATTGTTAATGATTAAGAATAGTCTCTCAAGCTACCTGCTCACCCCAAGACTGTCCCTCCTGTTACCATTCACTCTTTTCATTTTCCAAGCTCCTTAAGAAAATTTTCTTTGCATGCAGTTTTAATTTTCCCACTGAACAAGACATCTGCAAGAAAAGAGATAATTCTTTGGGATTGGCAAGTTCTAGAGACTCAACTCAAACAGGCTCAGAGACCTGTGAGAAAAAAGGGGGGTCTTTTTTTTTTGTTTATTTAGACGGAGTCTCACTTTGTCACCCTGGGTAGAGTACCATGGTGTCACAGCTCACAGCAACCTCAAACCCTTGGGCTCCATTGATCCTCTTGTCTCAGCCTCCTGAGTAGCTGGGACTACAGGCATCTGCCACAACTCCTGGCTATTTTTAGAGATGAGGTCTTGCACTTACTCAGACTGGTTTTGAACCTGTGAGCTTAGGCAATCCTTTCTGCTCGGCCTCCCAGAGTGCTAAGATAGGCATGAGCCACCATGCTGGCCTCAAAAGGGGGTCTTTCTTGGCTCAAGAATGGAAGAGTCCAGGGATAGGTTCCTGGTCCAGCCACAGGTGTGCCGCCTCTGTGGCCAGGGCCTGCCTTGCTCCATCTCGCTTCGTTTCCCCTTGTTGGTGGCTTCTTTAGGCTGCTCTTGGGCAGTGGCTTAGTGGCTTAGGGGTTTCACTTAGCAACCCCAGCAGAAGGAGCCTGCATTCTTGGTATTCCAGAAAGTGTCAGAGTGGAACCCATGGCTGGACCAGTCCTGAGGCCAGGGGGATGGACCTCTCTGACTGCTCAGGGCTATGTGGAGAGGCTCTCAGAGTGCGAGGTAGGGTGAACTTGTGGTTCAAGACGAGAGGAGGAATGTCCCCCAGAGGTGACCTGAGGTGCCATCAAAGTAGAGAGGGAGTGAGGGGACAGCATGGCACTCGAGTAAGGAACGTTCTCCAAGTGCTTAGATGTTACCCATCATTTTCACACAGATACATTTTAGACCTCACAGCAGCCTGATGTAATCTATAAAAGCAAGCATGACTGGTATTGCTGTTATATAGTTAAGGAAACTGCTTAGAGAGATTTAAAAGTGGCACTAAATTGCACAGCTAGTAAGTGGCAGAGCTGAATCTCAAATCTGAGATTTCTACTTGATAATCTGACTCTCCTTCCTACTATGAAATCATTCATTAGGCCACTTTAATTATCATTGCCTGTGATCAATTTTGGAGAAAACAGATCATCAAAGCAGCTGTCTGCTGGGACCTGGGGATGGTTCCTGCGCAGCAAATCCTTGTGATTGTAGCTGCTTTGCAACGATTGTCTGCATTTATCAGACATGCTCACTAAGCAGGGTGGGCACAGAGCTGGGGGCAGAACAGGAGGACACTCTCACCTAGGTGCAAAAAAACCCTGTGATTTTTGTTTTATGCTAGCAATAAACATCACTATATAAAAATTTAAAACTGCAAATAAAAGAAGAAAATAAAAATTCTCCATAATCTGATCATACAGAGTCAATGAATGTATCTTTTTGGATTTTCTCCTATGGGTAATATATAAAATATACTTTTACCAAAAACAGACAGTGGTGGACATTATAGTGTAGACATCTTGCAGTATCATTTAACGTTTTTCCAAGGCAGCAGACACACCCCACAACCTCAGTTTAAGGCTGCCATAGTGTCCCAGCACATGGGTGGACAGTCCCTCCTTTGGTCAGTCCTCTGAAGCATGAAAGTCAGATCTCTCTAGTCTTTTGTTATATGAACTGTGCTGGGGTGGGAATTCTTAAAGCCACATCATTGGCCAGGCATGGTGGCTCCCACCTGTAATCCTGGCACTCTGGGAGGCTGAGGTGGGTGGATTGTTCTAGCTCAGGAGTTCAAGACCAACTTGAGCAAGAGTGAGACCCCATCTCCATTAAAAATAGAAAAACTAGCTAAGCATTGTGGCAGGTGGCTGTTAGTTCCAGCTACTGCTGAGGCTGAGTTCGGAGGATGACTTGAGTCCAAGAGTTTGAGGTTGCTGTGCGTTATAAGGATGCTGTGGCACTCTACCCAGTGTGACTGAGTGAGACTCTGTCTTAAAAAAACAAACAAAAAAACTCCACACATCATTGTGATTATTCTTATTTGTTTTTTAGGGTACCTTCTAGAAGTGAACTTGAAGGTTCAGAATTTTTTTTTAAAGCTTTTTCATTCATATTGCTGAATCCAGAAATGTTGCCTGATTTCCTCTCCTATTGGGACTGGGTTGAGGGCCTGTTTCCTGTACCCATCCAATACTGATATTGAATTATTAAAAAAAATATATATATATATATATAAATATATATATATATAAAATATATATATGCTTGTTAAATTGGTAGTCCAGAATTTTTAGTTTTTTGTAGTTTAATTTATGATTCTTTTTTTTTTTTTTTGCAAGTAGCCCCAAATGATTTTTATTTTTATTTTAAATTATTTATTTGAAAGTTTTAGATAGATTGTCTGGTGATGAAATCAGAGATCTTAGTGTATCCCCTGCACAGATAGTGTACATCACACCTGGTGGGCGGTTTTGATCCCTCCCCTCATGCAGTTTCCAGTGTCCAGCATTCCGTTTTGTGTGACCACGTGTACCCACTGTGTAGCTCCCACTTGTGAGTGAGAGCGTGTGGTGTTTGTCCGTTCCTGAGATACTTCTCTTCTGATAACAGCACCAATTGTACCAAGTTGCTGCAAAAGACATTATTTTATTCCTTTTGACGGCTGAGTAGTATCTCATGGTTTACGTGTGTGTGTCTGTGCCTGTACAACAACATTTTCTTTACTCCTTAGCTGATGGGCACTTAGGCTGATTCTATATCTGCAGTTGTGAATTGTGCTGCTGTAAACATTTGGGCACAGGTATCTTTTCGGAATAATGATTTCTTTTGGATAGATAAGTAGTGGAACTGTCTAATTGAATGGCAGGTCTCCTTTTAATTCTTTGAGGAATCTCAATACTGTTCTTCATGGAGATTATACGAATTTACATTCCTACCAATAGTGTCTGAGCACTCCCTCTGCACAGCATCTGTTGTTTTTTTACTTTTTAATTATGGCCATTCTGATACTGTTCTTTTGATTTGCATTGCACTAATCTGATGATTAGTGATGTTGAACCTATCTCTTGGCCATTTGTATATCTTCTTTTGAAAAAAAAATCTGTTCATATTTTTGCCCACTTTTTGATAGGATTGTTTTATTCTTGATTGGTTTCTTTGATTACTATTGAAATGGACATTCAAAGTTTTTAATTATATTGAAAACTTTCATTGCACCTCTGTTTTATACATATTTATTTTGAATTTTGAGTGTTTTTGTATTAACACTTGGAGGGATGACTGGTTTGAGAGTTGCACTTAGGAGACAATTTTCAGTGATTTAACATTAACTCAAAGGAACATTTAAAGTGGTCTTTCCAAGGCTTTAGCCCTGATGCCTGTTTTAATTCAGTGTTTTGTACAGAGAAATCAGTTCATTAATATTTCAACTGATGCTGAAGGCCATCCATGGGATTATGGCTATCCTGGAAGACCAGTGTGACCTCGATAAATTGGGGAAAGAGGCCTTTGCAAGACTGAGATGAAATACAGAAGGAACGAATGCACCATGGTATGTTTAGGAAACAAAGCCAGCACCACAGAGAGATTAAAAGAAAGGGCCTGGAGCACCAAGTTGTCATCGTGCCTGAGAGCTTCACCTGACGGCTCTAGCTGCATCGGAGCCAGAGCTGGGTGTGCAGCATAGATGCTGTGATAACCTAAAATGCTGTTACCTGAGTCCGGAAATTCTGCTTTATGTTTTCCATCAGCCTCAAGTTAGCAAATCTTGTTCAGTTTTTAACAATTCATTCTGCAAATACGCACATGTTCCTACTCTGTGGACTTGGCAGCCAGTCTTAACATTGTGGTGAATCCAGAGTTTTCACAAGAAGAAAAGTAACAATAAGGAGGTTGAGAATCAGAGCCTGGTGCAGTGGCTCCTGGGAGGCCGAGGTGGGGGGATCGCTTCAGCTCAGAAGTTTGAGACCAGCCTGAGCAAGAATGAGACCCCATCTCTACTAAAAATCGAAAAACTAGCCAGGTGCTGGGCTGGGCACTTGTCGTCACAGCTACTCTGGAGACTGAGGCAAGGAGAGCTCTTGGGTCTAGGAGTTTGAGGTTGCTGTGAACTAGGCTAATGCAGGGGCGCTCTAGCCTGGGTTACAGATCGAGAGTCTGTCTCGAAAAAAAGAAAAGAAAAAAGAAGGTTGAAAATAAGGAATATTTGTAGTCTTTTAGGCCAGGAAAAGAAGGCTAAATTGGGGGCAACTAAGAGAATGTGTAGGTTTTTTTCACCTAAAGGAGATGCTTGGCAGGTGTTTCTCACCTACTAGATAAAACAGATGTGGCCTTAAGTTGTAAAGAACTATCTCAGATGGGTTTAAGAAAATTGGTGGTGGTGGTTTAGTCAGTAACACAGAAATGCCTCTGTGTTCAGGACATATTCTTGAAGATAATTGCCAGCCCATCTTTTCTAGACTTACCAGGTACCTGTCTGGCACAGAACCTCCTCTGGTACCCTTCTAGTGTTAAGACCCTGGCCCCTAACCACAGGTGCACCTGCCCTGAGCTGGTCTGTGTGGATGCTCAGCAGGAGACGTGTCGTGTGCCTTTAAGAGATTCCCCTGGGCGGGAGAGCAAGCTCATCTCTGTAACATCCTTGCTGTGTTAGCCTCTCATCACTGTGGGCACAGGGAACATAGAGGCTAATTCTCCTGGAGCAAGGGGGGAACCCAGATTTCTATTCCTATAGGACTCTTGAGGCTTGGCCTTGGTCTCTTAAATATCAACCACATTTGTGATTCAAGCCCCCTTGAAGAGATTGGCTGTAACCACAGAGATGTAGGTGGACTGGGGATGAATCTCTCGCACCCTAAGCCAAGTCTGGGTGCAGAACTGAATGACCAGGGAGTGTTAAAAGACACTAGCTTTAACCACACAAGACTGAGTTTTACAACTATGACACGTCTGGCATCACAACTTAGAGCAAGCATCCTTCCCTTCTTGAGTTCCCTCATCCATGAAAGGAGGGATATGGGCCCTTTGATCTTCCTAGGCTTCTGTCTACCTGTAACCCGCACCCCCCAACCCCGCCCAGCCAGTGGGATTTGGAGACCTGATTTCCCCAGGGTCCAAGGGAGTATGTAGTTTCCATACTGTAACTTATGTAAACATATGTAGTTTCGGCACTGTAACTTCACAGCGCTGTTCTCAGCAGAGCAGCTAAGGAGCCAAGGGGCTGGATGTTGGTTCAAGACCCTGGGCCACCCTCAGGGGCTCCCCGCACAGTGAGGGGACTGCTCTGGGTGTCTGCTGAGTTCCCTTGATGCTTGGACATTCCTTGGCCCAGCTCAAGCTCATCTCTTGAGGGCCTGAGCCCCAGGGGACCTTTCACATCCTTCAGTGCCCCAGTTCTTCCACAAGGACAGGGACAGACTTCCACAGTCACCCTTTTGTTTCACATGCCTTCCAGGGAGCTCTGCCTGTTCACACCTATGTCCAGATGTGAGTCTCTCTGGCAATGCCTCAGTCAGGCTTTGGGGGTTTGGATACCAATTATGGAGGTGCTTTGCTCCAAATCCCTGAAGTAGATGGAGTGACCTGGAGGCAAGCACTGACTGGGTTGGACTCTCTCTCTCTCTGTGGAGTCACAGCATCCACGTGGCAGGGCTGGCGGGCTGGCGCTGGGTCCTCCGGCTTTGCAGTGGATCACTAAGTGGGGGTGGAGAGTTGGAGGGGCCTGTTGATGTGCACCCTCCTCCTACTTGTGCCTCTCCCCTCTCTTTCCTCCCCTCTCTCTTTCTTGCTCTTTTCCCTGTTCAGTCTCACATCTTTGTTCCCTTCCTCTCTTGGTAAATAAGCCTTTTTCACCTTCAGATGCCTGCTGAGTTGTCTTCTTCCCGCTCAATGCTGCAAGCTCCTGGAAGCCTCATCTTCACTCTAGGACACCTGAGTGGGAGAAGCACCTTCCTCCCTGTGTGCCAAGATTGTTCACCCATTCATGGCAGCCTTGGCCCTCCTCAGGGCTCTGCGCTCCCAGCCCAGCGTGGCCTGCCCTGTCTGTGGCCTGATCTTCTTTTCTTCTGGTGGCTCAAGCATGTCCACTATCTGTAGTGAGAGTGATTCTCTCTTGCACACAGGCTCGCTCTCTGTTACAATCCTTATTTAAAAAAAAAAAAAATTGTATTTACAGAAAAGTTGCAACAATAATTCCCGTATATCCTTTACTCAGATTCCCCATTTTTAACATCTTGCTGGGTTTGCTTATGATGGTATGTGTATGTGCATATATACATAGAGAAATAAGGACATGCAATTTTTTCTAAACCATTTTGCGATAAGTTGCGCACAAGTTTCTCCTTTGCCTCAAATATGTCATTGTGCATTTTTCTTAGGAACAGATTCTCTTAAAAAAAA
This sequence comes from Loris lydekkerianus, assembly GCA_963574355.1. Classification (NCBI taxonomy): domain Eukaryota; kingdom Metazoa; phylum Chordata; class Mammalia; order Primates; family Lorisidae; genus Loris; species Loris lydekkerianus. Next base: position 58,872 of record CAUYPK010099940.1, on the reverse strand, counting down.
TACACAGTAGGATAACAAAAATTAGGAAATCAACACTGATATGATATACTTCTGTAATTATATAAACTTTATTCAAACTTTGCCAGTTTCCTCAGTAGTGTCTTTTATAACAAAAGGAAGAGCTGCATTTTCTAGTCCATTATTCAGGCCAGAATCACGTACTGCATTCACTTGTCATGTCTCTCTTATGCTGGAAAACTCTCAGATCTTTCTTGGCGGTTCATGACCTTGACCTTTTTGTCAGGTGAACATGATAACCACTACACTACAGAAACCCATTGACCTTCAGCTTTTTGAAGAGTGTTGGCCAGCTGTTTTTTACACGCCCCTCAACTTAGGTCGGTCGTGTTTCCCCATGGCCAGAGTCAGACTTTGCATCTTGGCAGGAACACCACAGTGAATCCGGCCGTGGTTCTGCTCTTGAGTAAAGCCTGGTTCCTGTGGTCGTTATTCTGAATTCACACTGGCCCCTGAACTGGGAGCCCATCTTCAGTCTGTGGGTGTCTGTCCTACTCTGCTCATGAAGACTTTGATTGCCCCTCTGGTTTCTAGTCTGTGCCGGCCTTGTTTCTGTTGCAGGAGACGTTTCTAATGTTCAGATTCTATCCAGACTTGTTAATAGATGACCAGTCTCCTCTTGGCCTGGATTCTCTTTGGCTTATCACGCAAGCACCTATCCTGCCCTTCCTTCATTGAAGCATGTTTCCAGGACAGTGTTATTTTTCCTATTTTGATTTTATAATAAAATAATAATGATGATGATGGGAGGAGGAGAGGGGAGAATAATTTTGTTTTGAGACAGGGTCTTGCTTTGTCACCCAGGCTGGAGTGCAGTGGCACAGTTAGCTCACCATGACCTTGAATTCCTGGGCTCGAGGGATCCTTTTGTCTCAGCTTCCCAAATAGCTGGGACTATAGGTTCACTCTACCATGCCTGGCTAATTTTTAAAATTTTGTAGTAATGGGGGTGGTCTCCCTATATTGCTGAAGCTAATCTCGAACTCCTGGCTTCAAGTGATCCTCCTGCCTGGGGCTCCCGAGTGCTGGAATAATAGGCATGAGCCACCACACCTGGCTGGAGTAACTAAAATTAATCAGGTGTTAAACCTGTGGCCCACCACAGGTGCACCTCACTGAACCCTCACTACAGCCCTGTGTGGTGGCTACAGCCCTTATTTGGCAGATAAGGGAAGGGAGATGCTTCCTTAGAGGTTAGGAAATTTGTCCAAGATCATATAGTTGATAAGCAATGGAAGTGAGGCCACACAGTAAGAAGAAAAGGAACAGTCTGGACCTTGAGCGGTGATCACTGCCGACTCCAAGTTCCAGTGAGCAAGCCTTACTTACTGATTGTTAAGTCCTCGGCAATGAGAGGCTGGGGGAAAGCCTGGGAGGAGATGTCAGTTGTGGCGCTGTTAGCGTGGGGATAATAGAGACAGCCTTGGAGTAAGTGAACCGACAGATAAGCAAGTATAGAAATTAGGAGTCAAAGGCTGACACTTTGGAAGGGAACGCAATTAGGGAGACAGAAGAGGATCTAATGACAGCAGTAAAAAGCAGTCTGTGTGATTGGAGGGGAGGCCCTGGCTATAGGCGGCGGAAGGTGGGGGTCAGGACTTCAGCAAACACACACGTACTCCTTTCTGCTCTGGCCAGGCACTGCGGAACCTGGAGATGAAGAAAGTCATCTTGCTTGGCATCAAGAGTTTGTAATCTACTGAATCCTATTTTATTATTTAGGACAGTAGAGTTGTTTTTAATGACATTGGTAAATAAGACATGTAAGTTAAAAGTATCTCCAAAGCTTAAAATATCAGTGCTAGAAGAACAATAGAAATCATGTATACCAGCATCTTCAATGGATGTAGGAAAAACTGAAGTCCAGAGACGTTCAGAGACTTAACCATTGCTTCTGAGCTGCAGACAGCCTCTGTCCAATCTCAGAGGATGATGCAGACAGTTGAAGGAGTCCTGTGAGAGAGCCAGGTGCCCTCCCAAGGCTTTTGGAAAGTCGGGATCAAACTGAGTGAGGGGTTGTTTTGGGCAGCTTGCCCTCCTGGGAACTCTGGCGTCCCCGAGGGAGTCTGCTGGCCAGTGTACTCAGCACACTGTCCTCCAGCCAATGCCCTGGCTTTACTGAACGATCGGCTCTTTCAGGCTCCCACTGTTCTTTTCCTCTAGACGTCACCATCCCTGCCAGTGGCATGACGACTCCCGTGGTCAGCCAGAGTGTGGACTCTTCCTGGAGCCAGTCAGCTCCCATATTTGCTCAGTTCTCCCTCACTGTCAACTCGTGACTCTGCTCTTTTCTCATCATTTCCAATGTCATCACCTGCATGGATCTCTCCAGACCTTTGCAGCAACCTCCCTCACTCTTTTCTCTGATTTCATTCACTTGCTCCGTCATCTAATTTTTGTATATTGCTTTCAGATCAGTCTTCTGGCAGATCAAATGAAACCTCCTGGTTGTAAGGGATTTTCTGTATTTCTTACTCTGGTCATCCAGCCCATTTTTATTACGTTTTTATGTATTGCATTTTAATTTTAGGTATATCTAGTTATTATAAGTTCTTATATTGAGGTAACTATTTTTTTCTTCTTTTATTCACTTATTTTATGGTGTAATTTCCTCTCAAATCTTTCTGAAGATAATAAGAAATGTTTCTAAATTCTCTTTTGTTTGCTAGATTGACTCTTCTCAGAGTTCATTCCACTGCCATCTTATCTCCGTGTTTTTCACGAGGCTGGCTTGCTTCAAATGCCTCGTGAATCTTGTTAGTCTTTCATATTTAGTGTAAAGGTAATACTAAATTGAGTTGGGCATGGGGGTGTGTGCCTGTAGTCCTGGCTACTTGGGAGGCTGAGGCAGAAGGATCCCTTGAGCCCAGGAGTTAGAGACCAGCTGGGGCAACATAGCTAGGCCCAGAAAAAAAAAAAAAGAAAAAGATAGTACTGGATGGGTCAGCATTAGAGGACAGCGTGGGTTTCCTCGGCAGTGGTGTGGTGGCGGCTGCCCAGCAAGCCTCTGCCCCAGCTGTCATGACTGGCTGCTTTGTGTGGGGTGCAGATAAGCTTCCCTGCTGAGAACATGCGGGAGGTGAAGGAAGGGAGGGCCATAGTTATTACTAAGTCTCTGCTATTCAAAAAGAGAGATGGGTAGAACATTCTGATTATTCATTTAAGTGTTACAGTGGACGTCCAGTTACCACTAAGATCATTCAGCCTCTAAATCAGACTTTTTATTATAGGGAATCCGTTTTTCTTTTTGCTGCGACTTTTCTCAGAGCTGGCTCTCTGTTCTCATTGGCACCACTTGCTTTCTAGGCCTACTGCACAGCTTCACCCTGAGATCTGTTTTCATGGCATTGCTTACCCTCATGTTTCGATTTCCCAGGCCCTCTTTGGGGGGTTTCTTGGAGAGCTTCCTTAAATAATTCTCCCAGAATCTGTGGATAGTGAAACTTTTAAGTTCTTGCATGTATGAAAGTATTTTTATTTTCCAGTCACACTTTTAATAGTTTAGTTGGGTATGAAATTTCAAGTTCAAAATAAATGTTCCTTAGAATCTTGAATGCATTTTTTGATTTCTTCCTGTAGTCTAGGATTATTAATTAGAAGCTTGATAATAATTTGATAATGTGTTTTTTGCTCCTTTATAGGTAACCTCTTCTTTCTATGAGAGCTTTTTGGATCTTCCCTAGCTCCTCAGAATTCTAAAATATCATGAAAGTGAGCGAGGTTAGGGATCAGCCTTTTATCGTAACCCAGATGATATATAGTCTTTCAAAGTGAAGATTCACGTTGCAGGTCTGGGAATTTTTTTCATTTCTCTCCATTCTCCATTTTACCGGTTCTTTCTTTCTGGAAATCATATTAGGTAGATATTAGGCCTACACTGGCTGTATACATCTTTTAACTTATTTCTCCCTTCTTTTTGGCTCTAGATGCTTTTCCTTGACTTTTTCTTCTACCCTTTGAATATTTGAATTTTTAATCTATTTAATTTTTAAGTTTCGATAATTGAATATTTCCAAGAACTTTTTCTTCTTTAACAATTATTTAATTTTCTTAATACCCTTTTATTTTGGGGAAGCAATATTTTTAAAACTTTTTAAATTTAAAATTTTATTTATGATTATCTTAATTAAAATAAATTTAATTATAAAAACAACCCATTATAGAATAAAACAAGTATCAGATGCAACCGTGCAAATACAGTAATTATAGTATTCAAATGCTAGTATCATATACACTTAATATTCTACTACATGTATGCAACAATGTAATAATTCCCCACCTTGCTTGAAAAATTTATAGAAGCACTTTTCATTTTATCAAATACAGGACTCACATAAACTTACAATAAAATTTAGTAGTCTGTTCACATGATAAGGAGCAAGGCTAAGCAATAAATTAATTCTTTAAAAATGCCTATAACCAGTACAATTTTCTTTTTGAGTCTATTAGGCCAAAGACTATTAAAGACCATTTAAAAGCTGACTAGAACTAGTAACAGTGAAGTTAAATAAGGAGTTTGGGGGAAGACCAACTAGTTCAATATCAACAACACAGTATATTTGCCAGCACAAATAAAATAGTGTGTAAACATCTTTAAAACATGACTATGAATTTAGTAAAATGTTATACTCCATCTAATTGTATCAGACACCTAAAGAGAGTGCTTTTGGGGGACAGCTTTTTTCTGTTGCACAAGAGGGACTTTAAAGCAAATCCAAACACACTGAGAAAGTGGTTGGAGAATGTGTTCATTGAAGAAATGATGGAGCATCTTACAAGGGTACATGTGAAACTTAGTAAATGTAGAATATAAATGTCTTAACACAGTAAATAAGAAAATGCCAGGAAGGCTATGTTAACCAGTGTGATGAAAATGTGTCAAACGGTCTATAAAACCAGTGTATGGTACCCCATGATCGCATTAATGTACACAGCTGTGATTTAATTAAAAAAAAAAAATAATAAGATTAAAAAAAAAAAGAAGAAGAAGAAGAAGAAATAATGGAGCAGTGCCTGTGGCTCAGAGGAGTGGGGTGCTGGCCCCATATGCCGGAGGTGGCGGGTTCAAGCCCGGCCCCAGCTGAAAACTGCAAAAAAAAAAAAAAAAAAAGAAAAAGAAAAAAAGAAATGGTGAACGGTGGTGTTTGAGACAGGGCCTTGCTCTGTCATCCAGGTCAGAGTGCAGTGGTGTCGTGTCATCATAGCTCACTGCAACCTCAAGCTCCTAGGCTCAAGTGACCCTCCTCATTCCGGTCTGGAGTAGTGACCACAGGCGTGTGCCACCATACCCAGTTAAATTTCCTGTTTTTTTGTAGAGACAGGGTCTCACCAGGTTTCTCTGGCTGGTGTTGAACTCCTAGCCTCAGCCTACCAAAGGGTTGGGACTATGGGCATGAGCCACCAGGTTTGGTCAAACAGTGCTGTCTTGCTGTGTAGTAAGGTAATATGTAATGTTAGAAAGAGAACTAGATACTTTTTACTTCACAACCTAAAGAAAAAAATACGGAATACTGGGAGCTTATTACTTTATGTGTCTGTTATAACTAAGAAATGTTTTCTTCAAATTATTCATCCTGACAATGTCTGTAGATTGCCCTCTGTTTCATAGGCACTATACTAGGTGCTATGTGGACACTGATGAACAAGGTCTAGGAAGTACTCATTAGACCCTTAACAATTTAAATAAACATGGCTGTTAAAACTAAAAAGAAATTTTTTTCCAAAAAGGTAATTCTATGAGTATCTGTGTATATGTATACAAATATAGTAAGTCAAAGTTCCAGAGGACTGCAAGTACTTAGAAATGCAAAATTGCTAATCAATGTTTTCAGTTGGTGCCATCCTTATCTCATGAACTGTACTTCCTGTGCATTTTTTCTAGAAATTTTTAAAACAATGAAATAAATATTACATCTCTTCTTACAAACGTAGTCTTAGTAAATATGGACTGTGTTCCAATTTTTTGATCTTGATAAAGACAGTTTAAACCAACCATATCATACATCTGAGACAGATGTGCATCAGCAAGTCAGCACATCTGGGGAAAAGCCACTGTGGCTGATACAGGCTGTTGTAATTACTCCTCCTTGTTCGTTGTGAAGGCACGACCTGGGTTTCTTGGCTTTCCTTTCTGCTGATGTTCTCCTACTTGCAGCAGTTACTATCATGGCATCAAATCCGATGGTCCACCTGTGACAGCACTCCCCCAGCCTCAGTAACAGCAACGCCAGCTCCTGCTGCGTCCCAGCGGGGACTTCCCATTTTAGAGTAGGCGTCTGCTCCTGCAGTGGCCACCAGGCACATGTTCCAACACTCCGAATCCCATGAATACGAGTGCAGAACAGCCTTTCCATATTAGAAAGAATAATTCTGTCCGTCTCCCGTCAGAAGAGCCCACCTCAGTCACAAGAGTGATTTGGTAATAGACTCTTCTTTTGAAACCTGTAGTTTTGGGCGGTGCCTGTGGCTCAAAGGAGTAGGGCGCCGCCCCATATACCAGAGGCAGCGGGTTCAAACCCAGCCCCGGCCAAAAAAAAAAAAAAAAATTAAGAAACCTATAGTTTTTGACCATGACACAAGCCACCTTTTCCATTCTTGGCAGTGTACATCTTATCTTCCACACAAGTGTACAGATCTCCAAATTCTATCCTTTTATTTACATAAAAGCCAATCAAAACAGCTACAAAAGGAAATCTATGTATAAAGCTAGTTGTTCCATCAACAGGTTCAGTAGTCCACGTGGGGTTGTCAGTTAAGACACATTTTTCCCCAGCTGCCACAGACTCCTTACCAATAAAACTGTGAGACGGATACTTTTCCTTTATGGAAGAAATAAGCATTTTTTCAACTTTTTGGTCTGTAACAATAACCAAATCAGCTGGAGAACTTTGCAGCATAACATTCTTTTCACTTTCTATAGCTTCACAAATCACCTCTCCAGCTTGTCTTGCTGTGGTTAGAGGATAATCCATGCATTCCTGTCAAGGATCAGCCATCTTACCAAAAATATATAGGAAGGAATCCTTTAATTGCCGGCGAGAACTCAGGTGCCTCAAGGAGTAAAGTGCTGAGTCTGGGGAACAGTCCTTTCCAGCTCTCACCTTTCTTCCTCCACTCACACCAGCCCCAGTGCAGTGTCCCTGCTCACTGCATGCCCGTGTTACCCGCTACTCAGCTCTTCCAGAGGCACAGAGGCTCTATTTTTAAAAACTTTTTGAGGATACTAATTAGAATTTTTAAAATTACTTTCTGTTCTCCGAACTTTCTATGTTCTGTGTCTATGCTAATTCCACAGTTGTACCTGCTCTTAACTCTGCTGGTAAGAAAGTCTGTCTCCTCCTCTGCTCTGTTTTCCTGTGTTTATTTTGGCTGAGAAGTTATCTGTTTCTGTGATCTCATCTGTTTCCCACGACCCCAGAAATTTATCTAAAAATTTTTTAACTTTGCGCGGCACCTGTGGCTCAAAGGAATAGGACGCCGGCATCACATGCCTGAGGTGGTACGTGCAAACCCTGCCCTGGCCAAAAATTGCAAAAAAAAAAAAAAAAAATTTTTTACCTTTATTTTGGCAGTTAAAAGAATTTTTTTTGTCGGCCATCCAATAGGAATTTTTGGAGGGGAAGATGTAAAACGAGTAGGTGGCGTTCACTGCCGACCGCTCCTCCACTCTCATTTCTATAAAGTATTCTCACACTGACAGTGGTATTTATTTTTTGGCAGCTGATAAAAATTGCTTCCTAGATACAGATTCTGATATTTTGAATGAATTTCTAAAAACCTGTTCTATGATTTGCATACATGGATTTCCTGAAGAGATTCAGGGTTCACTGAAATGCCAGAAAACAGCCTGATCTCCAGGAGATCTCCTGATTTCTCTGCTTCAAATGTATTTGCTAAGAAGAGCAGAGAGGATAGCAATCTGTTCTGCCCCTGAGAACAGTGCCCCTGTAGGTTCTGGAAGGCCCTAGAAACCTCTGGGCTGAGCCCCTGGCTTCCTTCTGGGTCTCCTGGCATCTTATTTATTTATTTATTTATTTATTTATTGAGTCAAAGTCTCACTCTCACCCTCCATAGAGTCCTGTAGCGTCATAGCTCACAGCAACCTCAAACTCTTGGGTTTAAGCTATTCTCTTGCCTGTCCCTAGCAGCTGGGACTACAGGCACCCTCCACAACACCCAGCTATTTTTGTGTGTGTGTGTGTTTGTTTGCTTAGCAGGCCTGGGCTGGGTTCGAACCCACCAGCCCCAGAGCATGTGGCCAGAGCCCTAACCACTGAGCTATGGTTGCCCAGCCCACCTTTTTATTTTATCCCCCGTCCTAAACTAGGGAAAAGAGCATAGTTTAGGAACTCTGGTCATAATCTGTGAACCTTACCTTTTCCTGTGAGAAGAGGGTTCTCAGACTCATTTGGGGATTTTACCCAGGAGACGGTCCTAAGAGCCCATTAGAAAAGGGGACTTTTCCTAATTATTATGAAGGTCTTCTGGGTAAAATTCCCAGATGAGAAAATGCTAATGTATTATAAAAACAGTGGAGAACATACATGTTTATTGGCTATTTTTGAGAGATTTAATATACCAGCTTTTACTTTCTACTTTTCTGTGTTCATTGAATTTTAGTGGCAAATTTGTATTATTGTAAAGGAAACAGTGAATGGCCTGGTCCCTTTGCTTCTCTGCAACTGGGCCCTCCCCTCTCAGCCTCATCCCCTGTACCTACAGTCTGATGTCCCACTGGGAGTGTACCAGGTCCCTTCAGTAAATACGGGGTAAGTCAGTGGATGATGAAGCGAGTCAATAAACTTTTGTCTCTGTCCTTAGACTACGTTTTCCCAGACTTAACTGAGAAGGCAGGTTCCATAGAGGATACCAGCCAGACGCAAGAGCTACCAAACCTCCCCTCTCCCATACCCAAGATGAATCTGGTTGAGCCTCCCTGGCATATGCCTCCTGAAGAGGAGGAAGAAGAAGAGGAAGAAGAGGAGGAGGAGGAGGAGAGGGAGACAGAAGAGGTAGGGAAGGAAGAGGAGGAGGAGGAGGAGGAGCTGCTCCCAGTGAACGGACTCCAAGAAGAAGGGAAGACTCAGCTCTATGACTCTCCTCCCACCAGCAGCACCCGGACTCCAGGGAGCACCAGACACCAGCACAGCAACCCCAGGGACCAGGTGGAGAGCAGTGTGGGGCCCAGCATGTCACCGCCCTCAGTCAGCCCAAACACAGTGCCCCTGAGGGATCAGTACTTCACCAGCCAGGAGGCAGGAGCCACAGCGCTGCCTGCTGCCAGGCTTGGGGTAGAGTTTGAGGCTCCCCAGGAAGCAACTGAGATGGCCACTGCAGGAGCAGCTGGTCTGGCTGGCAGGCAGGGGGAGGGGCCGGCCTTGGCTTCATTCCCTCAAACCGAAGCTCCAAGTGGCGCTGAGGTCCCAGATGAAGGTCCTCTGGACCCTAGAACCTCAGCCTCTTTCCCCCTGGCACCTCGAGATGTGGAACTGACACCTTCCTCTGCTGTCTTGGGGCAAGAAGGTCTCAGCCAGCAGCCCCAGGAAGGGCAGGCAGCTGAAGCTCAATCCAGAATACCGTGGGATTCTACTCAGGTAAAGTGAAGGTGCATATGGGCTATAGTCTGCACCTCTCCCCAGGGAGCCCACCATACCCAGGGCTGGTGCAGCAGCGGGTGGGGGGTGGGATCAGCCAGGCTAAGGAGGAGGCCACTTTCTGCAGCCCCTAGAACACTGGTGGGGATGCGTACCATGGGCTGGTAATGGGTGTTTTCACCACACTCAGTGAAGAGGCCTTTGGATAAGCCTGGTGCCCTGGCCTGGCCTTCCCCTGTTCAGGTGCTGCTGCTGCCACCCTTAGCTCTCTGCACTGCTTATACCAGCAGCCCAGGGCTGGTGGACCACCTGTGCTCTTCCTGTCCCGTCTCCACTGCACCCCCCATAACACACATACCCGCATACCCCCACACATGCACAAATCAGCGTTCAGACCCACAAGGAAAAGAAAGAGGCCCGGGTTGCCAGCCTGTGCATTTGGCCCCCAGAGCATTAAGAAGTTTGCTATTGAAACTTACAGACAGGGCAAGCCCTCTGCAGCCTGGCCTCTGTCATAGGGTCCCCGCTTTCTGGGCACCAGGTCTTGGTTCTGCCTCTCATGTAAGACATTCCTTGCTTGGTCCCTGAAGACATTTGGGCTTATGGACCTTGGGTAGTTCATGGTGTGTCACCTCACAGAGGTTGTCAGCTGCCACCTGGCTGTATGACACCTTCACGTTCCAGCTTCTCCTGGGCCTTTGTGACTGTTGGTCTTCTGTCTCATCCTCCAGGTGATCTGCAAGGACTGGAGCAACCTGGCTGGGAAAAACTACATCATTCTGAACATGACCGAGAACATAGACTGTGTGAGTACCAAGGAGGCCTGGTGCACAGGGGCAGGCTGGAGGCGGCGGGCAGAGTGGGGCAGAGGGAGGGCTGCGGTTAGGGGTGGTGGGGGGAGCTTAGTCCTTCAGTCAGAGGGGGCCAGCCTAACCCCGGGGAAGAACCAGCGTGGGGGCTTTCATATTTTAAAATTTCTAAGGGCTCTTTCATGTGTGAAGCTGATGATTCTGAAATCTTTTTTATAAAGTTATTTTTTCCCTGCAAAGGCCGTTGGTCTCCACTTCTTCATACACATATTCTCCTCACATGTCTGGTGGAGTTTGTTCATAGCTGTCTCAGGAAGGCTATCACAAAGCTGACACTGGGCCTGGTGGCTTGCACCTGTAATCTGGGAGGCTGAGGCAGGGGTATTGCCTGAGCTCAGGAGTTCAAGATCAGCCTTACCCAGAGGAAGACCAGTCTCTACTAAAAATAGAAAAAATTAGCTGGGGATTGTGGCAGTGCCTATAATCCCAACTACCCAGGAGGCTGAGGCATGAGGATCACTTGAGCCCAGTAGTTTGAGTTTGCTGTGAGTTGTGACACCATAGCATTCTAGCCTGGGTGACAGAGAGTCTCAAAAAAGGGAAAGAAAGGGAGGAAGGGAGAGAGGAAAGAAGGTAAGGAAAAAGAAAAGAAAAAAGAAAAGAGCTGACTGGAAGCTTTGAAAGTGGTTTGTCACCTGTGCCTCCTCAGAAGGGTTGTGTGGCTGGGCCATATCATTGGGAAATTTCTCCTGTCAGCATTAAGTCTTCTTCCTGGGGTGATTACAGTCTTTGGAAAGAGAACTTTTGTCCTCTGTGAAGTAGAAAGAGCTGGTTTTCAGGGTTCTGGGAGCCAGGCTGGGTGGAGGCTGGGCCTGTCAGTTTTATAAATTTGTGCATAAACATCAGCACTCACTTGCTCCCGTGTGTAGAGCAAAGCACCCCCCACGGGGCACACATAGCTTTGCCTGATGTCCTCTAGGTCAGAAACCCCTTGTTTTATTCTCTTTAAAGTAGAAACCTCCTGTCTTCTGTCAGGGAGAAGGGACATTTGTCAGCCTTGCAGCAATAGGGAGGGAAGAAGGGCTCCAGATGCTTCTTAAGCAGACTTTCGGCCAGCTTCTGTTTGTGGCACCCTTTTCATTCCCTCTCCCAGAGGGGACCAGTGCTGCTTATCCCAGGACACTGTGGGAACATACATCGGTATTAATCTGATTACTTCTCAGCTTCCCCACTTTGGCTTAGGGTTCTGCTCTGGGGTTTGCCATGAGGGTGAAGGGAGTTGGACCCCTCTCCTTCACTGAGCATGGGGGGCTCTTTCTGCCCTTGTAGGAGGTGTTCCGGCAGCACCGGGGGCCGCAGCTTCTGGCCCTGGTGGAAGAGGTGCTGCCCCGGCACGGCAGTGGCCACCACGGGGCCTGGCACATTTCTCTGAGCAAGCCCAGCGAGAAGGACCAGCACCTTCTCATGACACTGGTGGGCGAGCAGGGTGAGCGAGGCAGGTAGATGGGAGGGCCCCCGAGGGCAGCAGGAGGCAGACAGATCCTGGGGCCAAGGGAGGACTGTACATGCACAAGGGCCGTGGGACTTGGAACACTAGGGGGTGGTGGACTCTCCAGCTCAGGGTTCAAGGCCTTCTCCTGGAGAAGAGGAGCCCAGGGGCAAGTGTGTTCCTACACAGGTGGGAGATAAATGGATGGGCCCTGCTCCCAGTGTGGGGGTGAATAGGGGACATGTTCAGAAGGCAGTGCCTGGGGCTGTGCACTGTCACGCTGTCACACCACGTTCTAAGAAATCAACTCAGAGGAAAGCAGGCCTATGAGAGGGGATTATCCGTGCCCCGAGGGTCTATGTGCGGTTGGACCTGGGAAGTAAGGCTTGGGCTGTGGTCCAAGGAGGAGCTGGGAGCCTGTGGAGGGGGCGCCTCTGCAGCCATGGCTCTGCTCATCCTGTTGTTTCTCCCCATCAGGGGTGGTACCCACTCAAGACGTCCTTTCCATGCTGGGTGACATCCGCAGGAGCCTGGTGGAGGTAAGAGCGCAGGGACCTGGGCCTGTTAGCTGCTGTGCTCCCTCCCAATCCTGTTCTGAAAGCCAGGAGCTGCCCACATGCTTTGGGAGATAGGCGGGGCCTGTAATCCTAGCACTCTGGGAGCCTGAGGTGGGCGGATTACTTGTGCTCACAGGTTTGAGACCAGCTTGTGCAAAAGCAAAACCCTGTCTCTACTAAAAATAGAAAATCTGAGGCAAGAGGATCGCTTGAGCCCAAGAGTTGGAGGTTGCTGTGCGCTATGATGCCATGGCACTCTACCGAGGGCAACAGCTTGAGGCTCTGTCTCAAAATAAAAAAAAGAGCAAAAGACAGAAGCATGTTCTGGGCAGGCTGCTAGGTCCATGACGTGCTCCAGATGGAGCACACAGACACTACTAACTATGCAATGTGAGCAGTAGACAGGGGTGAGAGGGGTGTGGGGGCTGCAAGAAGAGGGTAGCACTGAGGAGGGCGCTCAGAGAGGAGGGTCTTAGGTGGGGATGAGCGTTAAGTGGGAGTTTTCTAGTGGACAGCATGAGAGAGACCATACAGAGCCTAGTGGGAGGCAAGAACATGACGGAGGTTCCAGCAGTCTCAAGAGCACCCAGGAGGTGTGGACAGGTTTGAGGAGCTGCCAGGCAAGCACCCCCAAATGCAGCCCACTGTGGGAGGGGCTCAGGGCTCCTGAGACAGCCCCGGTATCTTGGGAAGTGCCCCAACCCAGTGTGGCCTGGTGGCTGCCTGTCCTGTCCTAGGGAGACCTGGATAGAGGCAGCTGGCCACTCTTTTCCTGAGCTGCTGCCCAAGCCTAGGCAGGGAGGGGCAGGGTCCCCTGGTTCTCTTGCCCCTCATACCACCTTGCCTAGGCAGGAAAACCTTCCATTCCTTCCTTCACTTCATGAGGGCAGCCACCATCTCCACCAAAACCACCTCCACTCACTGTGCACCCAGTAACCTGTCATCAGCCCTCTTCCTTCTTGAGGGCTCTACACAATTTGACAGCAAAGATGAGTGGGTGCTGTTGTGGGCTGCGTCCTTGTCCTTAGATGGGGGAAGGGTGGCTTTGGTGGGCGTGTTAAGGCTCACAAGGTGTCAGACAGTGCTGGGTTCTCTCCGTCCCTCCCACTACTCCATGGGTGGCATCCTGTTGACATTGTCCCTCAAGATGAGAGCTGACACTGGGCTGACCTGCCTGAGACTGCATAGCTAACAGGCACTAGAGCCAGGCTTTTGGCCAAGCCTGTCTGATTCAGGAGCCTGGGCCTTTCATCAGGCTGTTGTACCACCTGAATGGCCACTGAGGGCCTTTCCAGTTCTGAAATAATAGGCTTATGAGCACCAGGGGTGGGAGCTGATGGAAGCTTTGACCTTTTTATATAGACCTTCCTACTTCTTCCTGCCCTTGGGCATTGTGGCCTTATTGGGCACTTAATTCAGGTTGACTTGGCCAAAAGGCATACCAGGTATTTGGAATAGTGGGTGAATCTAGCAAGAAAACGTGACCCTTGATAAGTTGAATAATTAAAAGTACTGGAAATATATAGGTAGATCACAGAAACCATGAAGAGCTGAAGAGTCAACCTTAAAAGGGGGAACTCTTTGGGGGCCAAAAGTTTGAGACCAGCCTGATTAATGTAGTGAGACCACATCTCTACAAAAAAAAAAAAAAAAAAAAAAAAATTGGCTGAATGCAGTGGTACACACCTGTAGTCCCAACTACTTGGGAGGCTGAGGCAGGAGGATTGTTTGAACCCAGGAGTTTGAGGTTGCAAATAGCTATGATTTCACCATTGTACTTCAGCCTAAGCAACGCAATGAGACCCTGTCTGTTAAGAAAAAAAAAAAGTAGTCTAATATGGCCTAGGCATCTGCGTCAGGAGCCTCCCTGCCACTTCATCTGATGAAGTACCTCTCCCTCCTGGGCTGTGTCTTCCTGGGATGCTGATCTGAGGGAGAGCATCTGCTTGGCCCAGTAACACAGTGGCCTCGAGGCTGAAGAAGGCAGGCCCAGCCCAGACAAACTGCAGTGCGGGAACAGAGCTGGGCAGCTCAACACCATCAGTGAACACTGCAGTGGGAAAGGAAGCTGGGAGGCTGGGAGGCTGGGAGTATCCCTGCACTGTCCTGGGGACGTGACATTGGCCCACAATGGCCAGAAGGATACCAGAATACCCCATCTCTAGTGCTGAGGAGGTAGCTGTGGATGTGTGTTGGATTGTTTGGGAAGGGCTTCACAGCTGCCTTTGTCTCCAAGAGGCGGTGACAGGGATGGGTCTCTGTCTAGTTGGACTGTGTCTAGCAGCTTTGGGTCAGGCCACTGCCAGATGAGTTCAGACTTGGGGTTAGGTTAGGTGGGGATGTGAGGAGGCTTGCCCCTAGTTGTCCTTAAGTTAACAGGTGGGGAAGGGTAGAGAGTGAGCCCCCGCTGGGCACTGGTACAGGCCCAAGGGACTTCAGGAGCCAGGAGTGTGCCTGCACCTTCTTAAGGCCTGCCACCCTGTGGGGAACCCTCAGCACTCCAGAACGTAGGCTGAAGAACCTGCCCTCCACCCCAGATTGGCATCCAGAACTACTCCATGACAAGCAGCTGCCAGGCACGGGCCAGTCAGGTGCGCAGCGACTACGGGACGCTCTTTGTGGTGCTGGTGGTCATTGGCGCCATCTGCATCATCATCATCGCGCTCGGCCTGCTCTACAACTGTTGGCAGCGCCGGCTGCCCAAGCTCAAGCACGTGGTGAGCACGGGGATGGTTGGGTTGGGGTGCGGTGCCCAATCGGTGATCTGCGACTCAGTGTCCTCATCTGCAGGTAGGGGGCAGTAGCTCTCCTGGGCACACAGGGCTGTGCCGAGGACCAGCTGGGGACCTGTGGGTGAAGCCGCTTGTCAGAGCAGGCACTGTTGCTGGTTCTGCAAGGTGCCAGCCCAGGACAGGTGCTAGAGGTGGGGGGATGCGTATGCCACCCACAGGGTCCCCTCCCCAGGGCAGGCACTTCAGGCTTCCCCAAGAGCGAGTGAGCAGGACCTGGTGATATTGCACCCCATCCACAGTGGAGGGAGCCTCTATGGCAGCGGGCTGTTGGGAGGGCTTAAATGGTCAGGTAGGCAGTGGGGCTTTCTAGAGTGAAGGATTATTAATGTATTTTGAGAAAAGGTTGAGCTGTAGGAACAGAGAAGATGAGACTTGCCATCTTGCCCAGGGTGCCCTGGGGATTCCCTGGGTGGGCTCGCTCTGGGGTAGGGGCGGGCCGGGGCGCTCGCCCAGCGGCCTCTCCCACGCGCAGTCGCACGGCGAGGAGCTGCGGTTCGTCGAGAACGGCTGCCACGACAACCCCACGCTGGACGTGGCCAGCGACAGCCAGTCGGAGATGCAGGAGAAGCAGACCAGCCTAAACGGCGGCGGGGCCGTCAACGGCCCGGGGAGCTGGGGAGCGCTCATGGGGGGCAAGCGGGACCCGGAGGACTCGGATGTGTTCGAGGAGGACACGCACCTGTGAGCGCAGGCGAGGCTTAGGCCGAGCCGGCCGCACCGGTAACGAGCAGGACGGACCCCGCAGCCGACAGCCCGCACACGCCCCGCGACCCCGCAGCCTGGCCCTCGGCGCCGGGCTTCTCCCCGCTTTCCCCGACTTCACAAAGCGGTCTTGGCACAACTCCCCCCAGTCCCATCCCGAGGCCCTGAGAAGCGGCTCCCAGAGCCCGCCCCCGGCCCTACAGGTGGCGCGCCGGCGCATCCAGCGCCCCGGGACTCCATTAAACACGTCCGGGGACCACGCCGGGCCTAGCCCGTCCTCTGCCCGACTCTTTATTTCCGGGATGGGGGGTGCGGCCCGGGAGAAGCTGGCCCGCGGCGGGGGCGGGGCGGGGCGGGGCGGGGCGGGGCGGGAGGTCGGTCCTCCGGCCGCCAGGCGCCGCTGCGGAGCGACCCGGGGCGGGGCGGGGCGGGGCCGGCCTGCGTGTGTTTACATCCGGCCCGGCGTGCCGCGTCGCCGCCCGATGTGGTTCGGCTGGGCTCGTAGCCTCCGCGCCATGGACACCAGCGATCTGTTCGCCAGCTGCAGGAAGGGGGATGTGGGCCGAGTGCGGTGAGGACCCCGCAGTCCCGGGGTGGGGGGAGCCGTCGGAGCGCCTTCCGGCCCTGGGGCGTGCAGATGGACGGCTGCGGCGGGGGCGGGCGCCTGGGCCCCGTCGGAGCCCTGGCGGGGCCTGGACCCCCGGGCAGACCACCCGACAACAGGCACCGAAGTCGTCCGGGGATCGCGGCAGCGCTCGGAACGGGAGCGCGCGGGGTGATGGTGACGGTGGTTTACCCCTGAAAAGGGTACTGCTGCGCGGAGGCTGAAGGGGTAGAGGGCAGGGAAGGTGGGCCACCCTTCGATCAAGTAGGATCCGAGTGTGAGACCCGGGGCAGGCTGGGACTCCAGAGGCTCCATTCTCTGATGCTTTCCGGACCTGGCTCACCTTGAGCCCAGAATCTGTCTCCAGGGATTTAGAAACTCCTGATGAAGCTAAAGCGAATCTGGAGCTGAAATCATCGTCTCTGGGTCTCTTTTTCTCGTCCTCTCGTCTTCCCTCCTTAGTCTCCTATTTGGTCCTTTCTTCCCCATTCTCTGGTCCTGACTTGACCACTTGCCACCTCTCATGGGCTGGTCTCAGGCTTCCTTCTAACCTTCTCCGGATCCCTCCCCAACATCAGGTGCTGCCCAAAAATTAATGGAATGCAGCTCAGCGCTCTCAGAACGTCTCCCTTGGGCTGCCCTCACCTCACTGATGACTCCACTGGTGTCCCTGACTCCCCTCTCTGATCTCCTGCCTCCCATCAGCTACCTCATCCCATGACTTCTACCTTCTAGGATCTGCCCCATTCTCCCTATGCTCCCCACACCACCAGGGGGCCGTGGCGGCCTCCCTCTGGTCTCCCTATGTTCAGTGGGAGCAGCCCACTGTCACATGCAGTCAGAGGGCTCTCTTCACAATGGAGGCCCCATTCCCAAATCCAAATGCCAGAAGGCCACTGTGTCGGGCTCCTCAGCTCTGGGCTTGAGCTCTGTTCTTGTAGACTGTCATCTCATCCACACCGTTGTTGACACTCAGTGTCTGCCTGTGCGACCCCACCTTGCCCTTATCTGCACTCTGACTCAAATGCCTTTCCTGCTTTGCTCTGCTCATCGCCTCTCTCATCTGGGGGAGGCTTTCCCAGCCAAAAGGGATGTTGTCCCTCTGGTTCCCTTCCGCGGGTCTCCTCTCCTGACCATGAACCAGTCCTGACCCAGGCTGTGACCTTCCTGCCCAGGTACCTGCTGGAGCAGCGGGATGTGGAGGTGAACGTGCGGGACAAGTGGGACAGCACCCCCTTGTGAGTGCAGGTGGCAGCAGGTGGGGTGGTGGAGCAGTGGGCGCCTTTGGTGCTGAGGACTACTTCCTGACTGCCCCCTGTGCTTCCTCCTCCCCCTAGGTACTATGCCTGCCTGTGTGGGCACGAGGAGCTGGTGCTCTACCTTCTAGCCAATGGTGAGAGGGGGCCAGACCCAGCGAGTGTGAATGTGCATGTGCGTGCGTGTTCAAAGTCCTTTGTGTACATTTGCACACACTCCTGATTGCTGTTACTCTCCCCCATGCCCATCCTATCAAATCAGCAAGGTGTTCTACTTTAAAGCCTGTTCTCTTATGTTCCCCATCTCCACTGCCCTTACCTGGCCCAGCATCTCCCTCTGGACACAGCGCCAGTTCCTCCCTGGTCTCCAAGTTCCTTTCTTGCTCATTTCACTCTGTCCACATCGCAGCAGTTTGAGCTTTTCACAGGGAATCTGATCGGCTTAAAATCCTCCCATGTATTCCCACAGCATTTAGGGTAAAACTAGACTTCCTGGCCGTGCCTGGGAGGTCCCACAGACTCCCCTCCCCCTCCAGCCCACCTCCCTTGGATCTCTGCCCACTCTGTAGCCACCCTGGCCTTACTGGCCCTGCCCGGAGCTTGATCCTGCCCTTGCTGTTGCCTCAGAGCCTTTGCCCTTGCAGCTCTCGCTGGCTGGACGGCCCTTCCCCACATTATGGAGCCGCCTGCCCCCTTGCTTCATTCAGGTCTCTGTACGTAATTCTCATCACAGTGACCCCACATGGTCTCCCTTGGTGGTAGCCCTCACACCATCTAATTTATTTTTTTTGATAGCCTGTCATCACTTGTTAACCCGCTGATTGTCTTTCCCCACTAGAGTGTAAGTTTACTGGTGAGGGACCTGTCTGTTTTGTTTCCAGCTCTGGGTTAGCCAGAGTCTGTGCTCAGATATAGCCCAGAGTACACTCAAATGAATGTGAGTACACGTGGGTGTACCTGTGTGCCTCAGTCTTGGCAGAGAGGATGCTGGGGTCAGAATGAACCCACTTGGAGCGGGGTCTCCAAGGCTTCTGGGCCCCACATGTGTAGAGGTGGGGATTTCTCTAGGTGTGGCCCTGCTGACTGGTGAGCCCTGCCACCCCCAGGAGCCCGCTGCGAGGCCAACACCTTTGATGGTGAGCGCTGCCTGTATGGGGCGCTGAGTGATGCCATCCGCCGGGCACTGCGAGATTACAAGCAGGTCACAGCCTCCTGCAGGAGGCGGGATTACTACGACGACTTCCTGCAGCGGTGAGCCTGGTGGGTGGGCACAGGGGGTCTGCTCTGGGTGTGGCATGCCTAGGGCTGAGGGCCTCCAGAGTGCTGGAATGGGGCTTTACTGACATGCCCCCTCCTCCTTCCCCTCCCCAGGCTTCTGGAGCAGGGCATCCACAGTGACGTGGTCTTTGTAGTGCACGGAAAGCCGTTCCGGGCACATCGCTGCATCCTGGGTGCACGTAGCACTTACTTTGCCAACATGCTGGACACGAAATGGAAGGGCAAGAGTGTCGTGGTTCTTAGGCACCCACTGGTGCGTCACCCTAGGCTGAAAGAGGGGCCAACTGCCCAGGGACAAGAGGGGGTTCATGCTGGACCGTTGTCTCTGACTTTGCCTCTGGCTGACTCTGCCCACAGATCAACCCCGTGGCCTTCGGGGCCCTGCTGCAGTACCTATATACAGGTGACCCACTGGGCAGAGGGTGGGAGGGTGGGGAGCAGGCTGCCTTTCTGGATGGCAGCAGACCCACGTGTGGCTGGGCTGACCCTTCACCTTCAGACCCTTCATTGGCCCCTGCAGTCAGGATCTTCCACTGCCTCCCGGGTTGGGTTGCAGGGCAATGGACTGGGGTGCCTGCATGGTAAGAGGTGGTCTGCCCACAAACTGAGCTCTCCTGTTTGTTCTCAGGGTCTGTAGAACTCAGGCAGTGGCTCTTGGTGGGGAAACCAATGTAGCAAGTAGGCCCAGGAGTCCCAGCCCTGCAGCCAGGTGGCTGGGTAGGAAGGGTCGCCACCTAAGAAACTACCTGATGACAGCTAAGGTCCCTTCTCAGGCCCTGATCCTGCCACTCTGCCCCTAGGCCGCCTGGACATTGGTGTGGAGCATGTCAGTGACTGTGAGCGCCTGGCCAAGCAGTGCCAGCTCTGGGACCTGCTCAGTGACTTGGAGGCCAAGTGTGAGAAGGTGTCCGAGTTTGGTGTGTCCAGGGTTTGGGGTCCCGGGCCTTGGGCAGGGCTCGGCAGGGCTGGCCTATCTCCCTAAAACTGCATTCTTGCCTGCAGTGGCCTCTAAGCCAGGCACGTGTGTGAAGGTGCTGACCATCGAGCCTCCCCCAGCAGATCCTCGTCTCCGGGAGGACATGGTGCTACTGGCTGACTGTGCCCTGCCCCCTGAGCTCCGAGTAAGTTTGGGGTGTGGGGGGGTGGGCCTGGGGGTCAGGAGGGTGTCCTGGGACGGGGGCTGTGACAGGCAAGCCCTGGATGCTTGTGTTTGATTCCTGTGTGACCTTGGGCCACTTACTTTACCTACCCGAACCTCATTGTTCACCTTTGGAACAACTCTGAGGGGACCACCTCTCCTGTCCCCCAGGGTGACCTTGGGGAGCTGCCCTTCCCTTGCCCTGATGGCTTCAGCAGCTGCCCTGATGTCTGCTTCCGAGTGGCCAACTGCAGCTTCCTCTGCCACAAGGTGCCTGGCCCTTTCTGTCCCCTTCAGTCCCAATCCACTGTCCTGAGCCCCACTCTGGCTCCCCAGGAGACAGACCTTGGCCCTTGCACTTTCTGAGCCCAGCCTCCCCCAGGCCTTCTTCTGTGGCCGCAGCGACTACTTCCGGGCCCTGCTGGACGACCACTTCAGAGAGAGTGAGGACCCAGCAGCCTCGGGGGGCCCCGCCACAATCACCCTGCACGGCGTCTCACCCGACATCTTCACCCACGTGCTGTACTATGTGTACAGCGACCACACTGAGGTGAGGCTCGGGCAGGGCTGTGGGGAGAGGCACAAAGCCTGCATAGCCCTGGGGCTGATGGAGGGTGCCTGAGGCCCTGGGGCCCTGTGCCGGGAGATGTTAGCAAGGCTGAAGAAGAAGGTTACAGTGCCCCTCTGGAGTTTTCTTTCAGGCAGAGGAGGGGAGCCCTTAGGTAGGTTCCAGAGCAGGAGTGAGTAATAAGACTTAGCTCACGAGTATGTGACACTTGGGGCTTATGTCAGCCACGTGGGGTCCCCAGCTTCTACAGTAGGAGGGTGGGTGGTAAGAAACCTTGAATCTTCTGGGTTCCATGGGGTTCATGATTCTCCAGTTCCCTCTGCCCGTGCTGACTCCCTGTGGCCCAGTACCCCCAAGGCTTCCTGAACATCCTCCCCCCCCCAGGCCAGGTGGGCAACAGCAGAGTGCTGAGGGTTTGCTCTGCCAGGGTAAGTGTGAGTGTAAGGGTGTATGTGAGTGATGAGGGTGTGTGAGTGATGAGGGTATATGACGGATGGTCTGTGAGTGTGAGGGTGTATGTGAGGGTGTGTGTGTGATGAGGGTATATGACTGATGAGGGTCTGTGTGAGGGTATATGATTGATGGGGGTCTGTGAGTATGAGGGTGTATGTGAGGGTGTGTGATGAGGGTATATGACTGAGGAGGGTCTGTGAGTGTGAGGGTGTGTGATGAGGGTATATGACTGATGGAGGTCTGTTTGAGGGTGTGTGAGTGTGAGGGTATATGATTGATGGGGGTCTGTGAGTGTGAGGGTGTATGTGAGGGTGTGTGTGTGATGAGGTTATATGACTGATGAGGGTCTGAGTGTGAGGGTGTATGTGAGGGTGTGTGATGAGGGTATATGACTGATGAGGGTCTGTGAGTGTGAGGGTGTATGTGAGGGTGTGTGATGAGGGTATATGACTGATGGGGGTCTGTGAGTTTGAGGGTGTGTGTGTGATGAGGGTATATGACTGATGGGGGTCTGTGAGTGTGAGTGTGTGTGAATGTGAGGCAGTGCTGAGGCGATGTGTCTGTGAGGGCATATGAGTGTGGTGAGGGAGTGAGGGGGGTATGAGTGAGGGCCTGTATGAGGGTATGTGTACTAGGAGAGTGCAAGAGCCTCATTACTCATATACCCTCACACTCACCCTCATCACTCACATATGTGTGTGTGAGTGACGGTCTGTGTGTGTTGTAATAGATGCCAAGATAGAGTGGCTTAAAGAAGAGGACAGTCTGGGCTTGGTGCCCATAGCTCAGTGGTTATAGCACCAGCCGCATACACTGGGTTGGAACCGGCCAGGGCCAGCTAAGCAACAATGACAACTCCAACAAAAAATGGCCTGGCGTTGTGGCGGGCGCCTGTAGTCTCAGCTACTTGGGAGGCTGAGGCCGGAGAATTGCTTGAGCCCAAGAGTTTGAGGTTGTTGTGGGCTGTGACACCACGGCACTGTACTGAGGGCAACATAATGAGACTATCTCAAAAAAAAAAACACAAGAAGAGTAGAGTTTGTTTCTCCTTCATGTCTGAAGTGGGTGTCCCGGGGCAGGTGCCTTGCTGGGACCTGGGTGGTCCCTTCCATCTGGTTTCCCTGCCATGCCCTAAGGCAGGGTTTGCAACCTTCCTAATGCCACGATGTATTTTCATTGTTACAAAGGGGCGCGACCCACAGGTTGAGAACCTCTGCTCTAAAGGTACACTTTTCAGGCTTTGGGACCCTGTGGGCTCTGTCAAAGTTACTCAAGTCTCAGTGCAAAAGCAGGCACAGAGAGTAGGGAGGTGGGTGGGCATGGCTGTAGCACAGAGAGTAGGGAGGTGGGTGGGCATGGCTGTAGCACAGACAGTAGGGAGGTGGGTGGGCATGGCTGTATGCCAGTGAGAGACCCTGTCACAGGGACAGGCTGGATTTGGTCCACAGTGCAGACCGGGTCACAGGCAAACTCATGCTCTAGGACAGTGGTTCTCAACCTTCCTAATGCCAAGATGTATTTTCACTGTTACAAAGGTCACGACCCACAGGTTGGGAACCGCTGCTCTAGGAGGAAGAGGAAGGCAGGCCAAGCAGTTTCCTTTTTCATAAGCTACTGGAAGTTGCACACACCACTTCTCATGTTCTGGAGAGAAGTTCATGGCCATGCTTGCTGGGAAACTCATTCCCTGGCCATGGTCCTGCTCCTGTGGGGGAGGGGAACGGAGGGAGCATGCTAGGAGACAGACCTGATATCAGCCTTTCCCCACCACCCCCTGTAGCTGCCTTCACCAGTCCAGGCAGGTCCTCAGCCCTCCATTCCTCCTGCATCTTTAACTTCATTTCTCCTGCAGTTCTACCCAGCTCTCTGGCCCCTGTCCTCCGGGGTCCACCTTTGCCCATCCCTCGTAAAGGAGCTTGATCACTCCAAGGCCACCTTTGTAATGTCTCAGCACAAGGAGTGGGCCACTCCTAACAAGCTGTGTTATCTGGGGCAAGTTACTTAACTACTCAGTGCTTCTAGAAAGCAGGGATAACACTCATTGTTACTTCCTAAAGTCTTGTGCAGATGAATGGGTTGTCACAGGTGGAGGAGGTGGCATGGAGCCTGGCCTTCAGGAAGCACAGAGCACCTAGCCTGGAACGTGGTAGCAAAGCTTCCCTCATCTTTGTCTCCAAGTCTGCTCAAAAGCTGAACACTTCAGCCTCTCCCAGCACAGAATGTTACCTTAGATGTGCTCTAAATCCCCACCACCTCTGGGAGCAGAGGGAGAGTCAAATAGTTACTCTTCCACCCAACCCTTCCAGGCCTCCTGCCCTGTGCCTCAGCCTGCCTGAGGCATAGGAACCCTGTTTCAGCTGTTCCTTTGTGGTCCCATGGATCTGAGCTGGCCCAAGGGACAGGGAGCTTCTGTCTCCACTTGAAACAGTTCCCAGCCCTGGCCATTGGGCCCTGGGAGCCCTTGGTGACCACAGGGTGCACCTTTGCTCCCTCTTTAACCACAGCTGCCCCCTGAGGTGGCCTATGATGTGCTGAGTGTGGCTGACATGTACCTGCTGCCAGGCCTGAAGAGGCTGTGTGGCCGCAGCCTGGCCCAGCTGCTGGATGAGGACAGTGTGGTGGGCGTGTGGCGTGTGGCCAAGCTGTTCCGCCTGGCACGGCTTGAGGACCAGTGCACTGAGTACATGGCCAAGGTCATCGATAAGGTGAGCCTGTGGTGCCACTGCGGACTAGGAAGGGTATGAGGGCGGGGACCCCTGTGCTGAGCTGCCCTGTCCCACAGCTGGTGGAGCGGGAGGACTTCGCAGAGGCCATAAGGGAGGAGGCAGCAGCTGTGGCGGCCCGACAGGAGACAGACTCCATCCCACTGGTGGATGACATCCGCTTCCACGTGGCCAGCACGGTGCAGACCTACAGCGCCATTGAGGAGGCACAGCAGCGGCTGCGGGCACTCGAGGATCTGCTGGTGTCCATCGGCCTGGACTGCTGAGCCAGTGCTGGCTGCCCCGGGGGCCCAAGAACCACGGGCTCCCTTGGCGACAAGTGTGTGTGCATGTCTGTGTGTGTAGCTGTTCTTCCTGCTTATTCACACTCAGCTTCGTGGTGGGTGGAGGGCCCTCACTGGGGCCTCTCTATGAGCCTGGGGACCTCGGGGGATGGTCTCTTTGAGATGAGCCCCCTCTTCAAATGCATAAGCCAGCCCCCAAGACCCTGGGGCTGGGCACCACTCAGGGTCTGTTAGTACCTCCCTCCTTCCCTCAAAGCCTCCTCCCCAGCACAGCACAGCCTCGGCTAGCCTGGCCTTGGCTTGCTTCTCTGAGCTGCTCACATGCTCAGGGCTGGTCAGGAGGGGCCAGGAGAGTCTGTGTGTGGCAATAAAGCTTGAATTTATTGTGGGAGACTGCACCGTGTCCTGGGGTACAGCTTGGGACAGGTGGGGCTCTGGGAGAGCAGGAGTTGGTGGGGAGCGAGAGAAGGGGCTCTGGAGCTGGCAGCTGGAGACTTCTTCCCAGGCACCTTGTAGGGCTGGTCAGACCCTGGCCAAGGAGACCTAGACATCTGCTGCTGACCTTAGCCCTGGCCTAGCTTCCTTTCTGCCCCTGTCAGCCACTGGCTATAGTGAGCCTTTCTCCAGTAGAGGGTGGAGGGCTGGCCTGACCATTTTCCCTCACCCCAAGGCCAGCCTTTTCCCAAGGGTGGCTCTTCCTGCAAGGACTGGGACACAGTTAAAAGGCAGAGTGGAGCCAAGAGAAGCCTCAGGGTCCAAGGTGAGGGGTGTCCATGTGCCTGAGGGGCATCCTGAGAGCCTCAGCCTCCCTGATAAGGTCGCAGCACCTGTCTGTCCTTAGTGTGGTGACAGCCCTGGGAGAAGACTAGAAGGAAAGGAAGGTCTTGCGGGTCTTTCACAGGCTTCTGACACTGTAGTTTTTCTTCTTTCCTTCCCAGTGCATTTTCATCCATACTGCCCTTGCATGGGGGAGGCCATGATGAGTGACCAGTAATGAGGGATCACTTGGGAGAGGTGGTCTGGTAAGGGGGGGTGTTGAGTTGCTGGACAAGTGGGAAGTCAGGTGCCCAGGAGGGCCCTCTGGGTGGAGGGTGTGGCTAGTGTGAGGGCCTGGGGCTGAACCACCCAGGCTGCCACCCTGGTTCTGCCTTTTACTCCTGGCGGCCAGGCTGCCTCCGTTTGCCCATAGGTGCATCAATATGATTATAAAGGGGCTCCCTCCTAGCTAGGGTTAAGTGGGCAGGACTTACTGAGGACTGCACCTGGCTTATGGTGAGCTGGGCAGCGTGTGAAAAGGCGGCACCCACGTCACCTTAGTGGGAGACAACGAGGGAATGACTTTGGTTTTTGAAAATTTACTTTGGTTGCTAGGGGGCACACACTAGCTAGTGGCCTGACACCAACTGGTCTCTCTTGAGAGCATATACTGATCCTGACTCTAAGATTTAGACATTTAAAGAAAAATTTAATTACTATGCTTTTATGTATTGGGGGGAAAATGAGCTAGCACGTAAGACAAACCTGTTTTTTTACAGATGTGAAATCAGAGTTTCTATTTTTGAACATTTTAAATGGAAATGCTAGTGAGGGTTAAAGAAAACACTCGGAAATAGATAATTTAGTGGTTCATGGGCATTGTAAGTAAAGCCAGGGGCCCAGCCATGGCATCTGGGTAAGCAGAGCTGCGACCCCCGAGTTGCCACCCACAAGACCAAGGCTGTATGGGCAGGGGCGGGTAGCACTCTCCAAACACACCATGCCATTCCTCATTTTAGTTTCAAGACAGAGCCAGGGTGATGGGGACACTATGAACGCGATCAATGCAGTGTCATCAACAGGAAACACTGCAAACAGCGGCAATGGGGGAGAAAATGATGGTAACTAGCTGTGGCAGAGCTTCCTGCCACTGTAAAGATGGTCAGTGTGGTTTCTGTGTCCATGAGGAAGTGACTGTGGTCAGTCAACCTGTATCAAAGGGTGCTCCCAGGCCTGTGTGGCACGGGGAGTCTGGTATCAACTGAAACCGTAGGCTTTGAAATGTAGTTCAGTGATGGTCAGTGGTGTGCTGTGGCACACTGGCCTGCCACAAGAGGGTCTTAGGTGTGCCACAAACATTTTTAAGGATTATTAATTAAATTGTTTTCGAAAAGTTCAAAGCACAGTAAATCCATTCTTTTTATTTTTTGAGGCAGAGTCTTGGTCTCCCTGGGTAGAGTGCCGTGGCATCACAGCTCATAGCAACCTCAAACTCTTGAGCTTAAGCAATTCTCTTACCTCAACCTCCCAAGCAGCTGGGACTATAGGCTCCCACCATGTAACACTGGCTATTTTTAGAGACCAGGGCTCTTGCTCAGGCTGGTCTCGAATCTGTGAGCTCAGGCAATCCGCTCCCCTCCCCCAGGTCTCCCGGAGTGCTGAGATTACAGGCATGAGCCACCATGCCCGGCCTTTACTCTTTTTTATTTTGATCAACATAATTTAAGTGTGCTGTGGAAGTTTTAACTGTAGGTTCAAGCGTGCATGAGATAAAAAAAGGTTGAAAAATACTGATTTAGTGTATAAAGCTTAGTTGTAAAATTAGGCTGATTTAAATATAGAAATGTGCCCTACTCTACAAATGTTCAGATAGACTGCTAGTAAAAACATGTTTTGGCACAGAGGCTCTGGGTTTGAAACGCAGCTCCATTACTCCTAATCCTAACTAACCTTAACCCTAACCAAAACCTAATCTAATCCCACACTAACCCTGACCTCCACCAGTCCTCTCCTTGCCCACACTTGCCCTTGACAGCAAGAACACTGTTGTGTGGGCTGTCAGTGTCCTCAGCTCCCTGACTGGCTGGTATTTTCCCGACACAGTCAGGCACCTACCTGGCCTCTGTGAGCACTGCCTGGTTTTATTTGATCTTGAGTTTATATGTTACCTGGCCTTGATGTTTTGTCTTGCTCTTTGATTTCATCATAACCTCCATTTCATTGTAATCTGCCTGAAGTCCCCAGGGAGCTGCTGAGGCCTGGGGGTATGTTGGATCTACAGGTTTTCTCACCTTGGGCTCTGTGGCCTCCTGTTGTGCACACTCTGAACCAGGAGATGGATTGGCCGGGACCAGGTTTTGGTGGAATGCAAGAGCCTTCCTCTTCCTGGAGGAAACCATTCGCCCTCCTCTCTGTAGTATTTGTGAGCACAGTGGGCTTTGGGGGGCCCCAAGGAGAAAACGTCCATACCACAGGTCTCAGAGGGAGAGATTCCAGGAGGAAAGGGCTCTGGGGCCTCAGGCCTCAGCAAGTTCTACCTCTAAGCCAGGAAGCCGCCCTCAGGCAAGCCCAGTCTGCTCACACTGGAAGACTTGAAAGTTGTTCAACCTGGGCTCCAGCTTAGTCTTCAGCCAATTGCTAAATCCCTCCCTCGGTTTATTCATTTCTCTAAATGGGAGCAGTGCTGCCAGCCACGGGTGTGAAAATTAAATGAGGTGCTTGTGAGGGCGCTCCCGCCAGGCTCAACTAAGGTGAACTTCTATCCCTTCCCGGAAGATGCAGTGCAGACTGGCTGGGCAGACTTTGTAAACTTCCTCACCTGTAGAGCTTTCTGGTGATGTTCATGGTGTGTTGTGTTCTTTGCTAATTCCTCGGACCGCAAGCTGGGCTGGTCACCAAACCTTACTATATCCACAGTAGCTGTGGGTTCAAGCCCCACTGCCACGGTCTCGGTCAGGGCCCTGCCTCGCCTCCCTGTGTGCTCACCTGCCACTGCTGGTGGCTTCTCAGGCAGCTGTGTGCACCTGGGCCTCCCTCAGTGCAAACTTGGATGTGCACATTTCATCCTGGGCACACAATCTGCTCTTGTCCCGGACATCTAAACTGCCCGTCATGTTTTAGCTGGCACATGGCTCAATTCTCAGCCTCCCTAGACTTAGCTGTGGCCATGCCAGCAGGTTCTAGATGTGAGCAGAAATACTAGATGCAATTGAAGGTGCACAACTTCCCCTTTCCTTTTCTTCCCCTCTTGCTGGCAAGAATAAGGGAGCAGTGGCTTAGAGCAGCCATGTTTGAAGGCCATTGTGTCAGGACTGCAAGGCAGTGAGTTAAAGGGAGTTTGAAAAAGTGGGGGTGGGGGGTGTGAGCTGTGGCCCCTCCTCACTTCCATCTTTGGTCATGGCTGTGTCCTCTCCCTAAAGCCATGTCTCTGACAGGCATCCCCTCTCCCAGGGCCATAGCTCTTTCCTGGGCATGCACCATGCCCTGTTGGGCTGCTTTTTCACACCACATGTTTAGGTGCTGCTGAGGACGCTCTCTGTTTCGCAGACCTCTACTCACACGCCCTTCACTCCTGTGCTTCAGCTGTCCTGGAAATCTCAGTTCCAGGGCTAACCTGAGCTCTTTCCACCTCCAAGAGCTCCCTCTGCTGCCCCAGACCTGCCCACAGCAGCTTGTGTTCAGCCTGTGCAGAGCTGTGCGGGCCCTAGGCAGGGCTGGTGATGCAGCTGTGCGCCTACCCCAGTTCAGCTCTAGGGTGGAGGCTCACGTTGCCTGTGTCCTCATTCTGTGAAGGTGACCCACCTCTTTGTCCCCTGGGGAGAGTCACCATTCCTCCTGGGGCCAGACCCAGTGTCTGTAAGGAACTTCTGATAAATCTAGGAATGTTCACAGAGGTGGGTAGAGAAACCAATAAACACAGACATTTCCTCCAAGCTTGATACCATGAAGTTCAGGGCAGAATTTGGTTGCAAGTAGGTAGAGCCTGGGGGTGGGGGTCTGGAGAGAACAGGCTGTCCTGAAAGTCTGCACGCCTCCAGAGGGACCTCTGCACAGAGGCCGTCTGACACTTGGCCAAGCCAGGTACAACTTGGCGGGGCCCTTGCTTCAAAATTATTAAGAATTTCCAGAAAGCAACAGCAGAATGCTAAACCCAACATGGCCCTTCCAGAGACTGCACAGGTGGCTGGGCCATGAAGCTGACCCTGCATCTATCCCCTATGCCAACCCCAGTGCCCCAGAGAAAGCATTCTTCACCCCTCCCTCAGCCACTCATTCACTTACTCACTGGTTCTTCCCTTCATTCCTTCACTCACCTGCCACATCAGACAGGTGCTTCTGGGCTCTGGGGCCAGCAGACAGAGGCCCAGTGTCGGGACATGTCTTTTGGCAGGGAGGAGACAGCCGTCAAGTGAACACGCAGAATATATGTCACACAACAAATGTGCTAGAGGAAAAGAAGGCAGGGGACAGGCACCAGGTGGGAAAGGTTTCAAGGAGAAGATGGCCCCTCAGGAGGCTGGCATGGCCAGGGCCGAGTGGACACGGGGGACGGAAGGTGGAGGCAGGTCCGTGGGCCCCAGTGCAGACTCTGGCCTGTATTTAGGGGAGATAGGGGCATGGGAGGAGTTTGAGCAGGGAAAGACCATCACCTGACTCAGGTCTGCACAGCCACTCTAACCACTGTGTGGGAACACTCTGAAAAGTGCACGAGAGGAAACTGGGACCCTGAGGAGGCTGCTGCTGTCCCTCAGGAGGTGATGTGACAGCTACGTGGGAGGGAAGCCATGTGGTTCCAGTGGCATGTTGGAAGGACACTGCTGGGCCAGTTGTGGCCAGGGAAGCACCACACATGGGAGATGGGGTTCTCTCTGCAGGGTGGGCTGAGCTTGTGTCAGGGTGTGGGGCATTGTGGAAGCAGTGAGCCACTCAGAGCCTCCGTCCTGCCCAGGGGTGTTGGAGGCATCTGCGAGTGAGTGTGTGTGAAGGGGTCTGCTCCCAGGAGAGTCCCAAGTGTGGAAGAGAGAAAACAAAACCCACATACATGGGTCTAGGCCTTTGTCTTAGATGAGCGGTATGGTACGGCAATGCAGACTCACTGCTGCCTAGAAAAAGGGCCCTGGTTCTCTGCAGGGAACGCTGCAGTCCGGGATCAGAGGCTGTAGCAGACAGACAGACGCCATTCGGAAAACTTCTGCTTTATTAGGATTAGCCATAGTGTACATGGGTTCATTTACAGTTCTAAACTGGTATGCGTGTTCCCACCCACAGCACACAGGAGGGGATGGGGCTGGGCTGCAGTGATGGTAACAAGCCAGTGAGTTGCTTGGAAAATCATCGTGAGGTTTATGTTTATAATCAGTGAGAGAAAGAAAAGACAAGTGTGAGCCAAAAGCCCCAGGGCCTGGGAGTGGGAGTCCGTGAGGACCCTCGGGCTTCCAGAGCACCTACTAGGGCCCACAGGCTGACTCTGGCACCAGCCAACAGCTGAGGGTAGGTGGGGCTGCGGCTGGGAGGAAGGGGGCTGCTTGTCTACCCCCTACCTCTGGAGAGGCGCTGCAGTCCCCACTAGCTGTGGGCAGTATCTTTTTCTGAGAAGATTTTCAGGCATGAAACCCATTTCTATACAGAAAAGCCTCTCTTCTGAGTCATGGGAAGGTACTGTGTGCCATGTTTGTGCTTGGGCTTTGTGTCCAAGGCGGGGCCTGGGTCAGCTGTGGCTCCAGGCTGCCTCCTGGCCTCTGCCATTCTCTCATCTTCTTGAGGCCCAGCTGAGTGTGACCTGGAATCCCTTCCAAACCCAGGTTCCTCTACCTCCTGTGATGGCGTGACTCTGAAGCTCAGTATGTGAGGACAGAGCTGATGCTGGAGAAGGGGCTCAGTTCAAGGCTCTTGCAGCTTCCTGAGGTTGGGGGCTCAGGAGTGGTCCCAAGGGAGCGTCTGACCCAGCTCACCTGCAGGATCCTGCCCTGGCTCCTGATTCAGCAGGTGGAGATGGTGTGTCAGCATCCCCTGTCCTATCTTCCAGTCCCAATTTCAGATAATATTTTTTTTATTTTTAATATTGGTGCTTCTTTAACCAGGCATGTAAATGCTGCTGAATCTGTGTCTTGTGTTTCTGTAGGAGCTTACACATAAATAAATTCATGCATCGCAAAGAGTCCTTGGTCAGACCATGTGCCTGATATTTAATTTGGGACATGGCACTGCCATCACATGCTTCTTGGGGAAGTGGCAGGGGCAGGAGGTGTGGGGACTTTGTGTGACCTGCACTCCAGCAGTTCCTGGTGAGAATTACGACCCTGAGCCCTGGGGCTTCTCCTGGGGTTGAGGTGGGGGTCTCTGCTTTCCCTCAGCTGAGAAGCTGAAGCACTCCCAGAGCTGCCCTGCTGCTCTGGCTCACTGGACAGGCCGGGCTCACAGGCTGGGCAAGCCTCTGTCATTAAGTTTTTTACATTTTTCTCCTTAAAAGAAAAGCCAGAAAAAGATGTGGCTTCAAGAGGTGCTGTCTGTGAGGACCCAGGCCCAGTCAGCACCTAGGCCTGAGCCCACCCCACATGGGCTGCAGGCTTGGCCCCTCCTAAAGAGCAGGGTGAAGAGGATGCCAGGCTGCAGTCCCCGAGGCAGAGTGACCTTCAGCAGGGTGACCAGCGCTGGACTTCCACCATGAGGTCAGGCTGACTGGGGGGGTGTGGCCAGGGGAATCCCCTTGTGAGGGACCCAGAATCAGCCTGGAGAAGATTACTGGAGAGGACACAGTTCCCGCTGCTAGGGGAAGGGTGAAAGGCCCTGACTCCCAGACGTCACGTCAGAGGTCCTGAGCCACTGGACTGCACCCCCCTCAGGGCTTCAATGGTGGTGGAAACACCCCCAACCCAGGGCCACATCTGCACTACAGAGCCTCCTGAGGTAACAGCAAGTCCCATTTTGAAGGTGAAAGTATTCCCAATGCGGGCGGTGACCCCCCATTTATTGCTGGTGCCAAATGAGGCCAAGGGCAGGGCCAGGGTGGTTGGCCTGGGGCCTTGGCTGGGAATGGTTGGTTGATGCCAGCGTGGTCCTGGGTGAGGCCTGGCCCTGCTGGTCCTGCCGTGGCCTGGGGCGGGGCTGGGGCACCTCCAGTCCTTGCTCTGGGTCACAGAGTGTTTGTGTAGCCCTGGGCTGGGAGGCCTGGACTGCTACTGCGTTGGGCCTCTCTCTCCTGCCACCAGAGGTAGCTGTGCTGCCAGCACTAAGACACCCAAAGCGGTCTGGGCCATGGGCAGTCCCTGGGGCTGCCACTGCTCCATGTCTCCCAGGAGTAGGAAAGGCCCAGGCTAGTCCCCTCTCAGAGACTCCCAGCTTAGCTCCTGGAGCACAGGCCCTCCACTTCACCGGCTGTCCCAGTCCATCCCAGTCCATTCCAGTCACTGGAATCCTTCAGGATCCCCTGCTCCCATCCACCTACACCCCAAAATAGTCTCTGCTTTAGAATATACATTATATATTAGACATCTCATCTTTAGTACAATTCTCCTCTCATAGCATTGCATGAAATTAGTTACTGAAAGAAAAGCAGCCTCTTCACACTTAGAGCTCTCAGTGGGCCACCACAGACTCCCAGCAGGATGGGAAGCAGAAAGGAGAGAAGAGGCCTCAGCCTCATGTCCTGTTTAGCTCTTTCTGGGCTAAGCCACACTCCCCCTCCACAAAGCCCGGACTTAGGCTGACAAGGAGCCTTGGGGTCATGGATGGCTGCTCATTTTGAGGAAGTGCTGGACATTTTCTGGGCCTCAGAGGGACATCTGAGTCTGCTCAGGGGAGCTGACCTCTCTGTAAACACCAGCACATGGCCAGAGGAAGGCCACAAGCCCAGGAGGGTCAGAGAGGGGCCCTGGGGCAGCAAGGAGGAGGAGGCAGGAGGAGAGCCTCCTCTAAGTGTGTGAAGAGGCTCCTTTAATTATTGCAGGCTGGTGTCCTGGGAACCCTGTGGGAGCTGGGGAGGCAAGCAGAGGCTTGGCTTGGCTTTCTGTAGAAAGGACATTTCAGCATATCCCTTCTCTGGAAAATTGCCAGTAACCTTTCTCCTCTTATTTGCATAAAATGTCTACCCCTTAAGGCAGAGCCAGTGGCTGAAAACCTAATATATGAAATTAATGTCTTTTTATTTGTTTTTTTTTGTTGTTGTTGTTTGTTTATTTTCAGTAAACTGTGCTAGGGATTCCTCCAATTGGTGATTTTTTTTTTTTTTTTTTTTTCCAGCCACATCTGAGAATTCCTCTCTGCCTCCTCTGGCTGCTTCCCCCAGACCATGAGCCAGGCCCCCGGCCAGTGAGCTCAGGGCCCCCGTAGGGTTCCTGCCGCGGCTGTCCTTTGAGAGACCCACATGTTTATTTCATGGAAGACGGAGTTGGTTACTTCAGGAAGCTCTTTGTGGAGAACATGGTAGGCACCTTCATAAATCTGCAAGTAGGAGAAACACAGGGAATCAGGGCACGGAAGGGGTAAGTGGGGGCAGGAGACCCCAGGCGGGAGATGGGGCTGGTGTCCTCGGGAACCTTCCACTAAGCCCTGAGGACTTGGCTCTGACCTTCTATCACTGTAAGGCTGACACCTTTTGATCAGATGATGGTTCAAATGAATTACAACCCCTAGCGGCTTCTATCGCCTCTTCAGGCCTCAGTCATCTCAAGCTGACGCCCACCAGGGCAGCTGCTCCTCACGCCACGGCCGGCAGACAGTTTGTGCTCTCATTCTCCGACTTCTCAGCATCCTTCATAAGCTGATCAGTCTCACCTTCTAGAAACACTTTCCTCTCCTGGTTTCGCGGCTTTACGTGCTCTCCGGATTTTTCTCCACCCTCACTAGCAGCTCCTTCTCAGTCGAGGCTTGCAGTGGCCTTCTGACCGCTACCTGGGCTGAGGACATGGTTGTCCCCTCTTTTCTGCTCTCCCCAGTAATCTCATCCAGTCCTGTGGCTTTAAAGGCCGTTCATAGGCTGGCTGTGGAGTTCGTATCTCTAGCCAGACCCGTCCTCTGAGCTCTAGACTGCCCACTTGCTGCTGCCACTGAGCTCCTAACAGACATCTCCAAGCTTAAGTGGAGTTCTCTAGCAGGCAGAGTGCTTGCCACCCAAGTCTGTTTCTTTGCCCAGTGTCACTCCGATTGGTGGCCCCATTCTCCCTCCGCTCTTGTGTTCTCAAGGCTACTGGGAGGATGCTTTAGAAACTGCAATCAGCACATGCCACTCTGGCTCCAAACACTCAAGTGGCTTCTCATGGTGCTGAGGGAGAGAGGAACTCCAGCCTTCTCTGGTGGGGGGCACCCATCAGCGTGTCCCCACCAGGCTGCTCGCCTTTCGGCAGCTTGCCTGCACCAAGGCTGTCCTTTCCTCAGGTCTCTGAACTGCCCTTCCCTCAGTACAGAGTGTCCTCCCACTGTCAGATCTCAGGCTGGTCCAGCCCATCTAAAGCAAGTGCTCTCCTCTCCCTCTGCCCTCCAGCCCAGCACCCTGCTTAGTCTCCCCCGGGCAACGACCACCTCCATAATCTCCTGTCCAGTTATTATTTCCTGCTCCTCCCACTAGGATACAGGCTCCAGGGGACAGGACTTTTGCCTCTCTCGTTCTCTGGGTCTGGCACAAATAAATACTTGAATTAAAGAAGCAATGAATGAACCACGGAGCGATCTCAGTGGGCTCCTTCCACGGGGCCAACAGGCTGGAAGCCTCCGGTAAGTCCTGGCGTGAGCCGTGCTCTCCTGAAACATGTGAAGTGTCCCCTGAGGTTCTAGACTATCCATGTCAATGAGAGCCAGCTTTCCTTTTTTTTTTCTGTAATGCTTATATTTACCAGACCAGTTATCCTTAAATCTCAGCTTTCCTTTTCTTTCTTTTTTTACTTTTTTCTGTTCATCCTTGAGTCTACGCCTGTAATCCAATGACCTGAGGAAAGCACTTGGCACTTTGCGAAGCTATTAGCCTTTGTCAGCCCGTGTGGGCGTGCATCTGAGGATCTGCATCTGGTTGCCCCCTCCATCCCTAGGTGGGTGTGGTATCTGAAGCAAATTACCTGTTTCTTTATAACCTAGAGAAAAAACAGCGTTGGACCCAGAGCCCAGTATCGGTATCTGCCAAGTCCCACCAGCACCTGTGTGCTCCAGGTCCGCCGGCACTGCTGCTCTGGAGTCGCATCTGCTCCGCTGTGCAGGGGAAGCTGTGCATCTTCAGAGCTGGGGCATGACACTGTCTTCAGAGATGTTACTTGCTAAACAAATGCCCAGGTGTGGGTTCTTTTCTTCACCATAAAATCTTCTGACTGTTCTCTCCTTTTCCCTTTGAAGCTCATGTATATGAAACGATCAGCAAGTGACTCGTGTGCTCTCTTAGAATTAATAGATGCCTCAGATTCCTCGTATTTATTTCCCAGGCAGCCAGGCCGGTCCCTATCTGAGATGCTGGGGGGAGGGGAAGCAGGGCCCGCAGAGGTCTGGCAGATGCATCCACGGGAACACTGCCTTCCTGCCCCACCTTGGGGGAAGTGGCAGGGCAGGTGCTCACCTTGAGTGTCTTGTCCTGGCTCTTGGCTGACTCCATGAGCAGATAGGCCCCTTTGCTGTCACACAGGCGGTCGGCAGAGCCCTGGAGCAGCAGAAAGGGCAGGGTCAGCTTGGGGAGGGCGCGCTCCACCCGAGAGACGGCGTTGAGTAGCTGGATCCCAAAACATACTTTCAGGCCTGCCCGGCAGATGAGGGGGTCCGAGTTATAAATGTCGACCTGGAGGGAAAAGAGAGGGGGTCCCGTCAGTGCACAGGCCAGACCTGCTTCTTGGCAGCTTTCCTTCTCCAGCCTGAAGGCTGGACACCAGGGGAGGCAGCTGGGTCGGGGGCAGCCGCGTGGTTGGCCCTTTCCTGAACCTGATCTGTGTTCTCCTTTCAGGCTTGTGGGTTCCACATACATATAGGTGCCCCTAGAAGGTTTCAAGTAGTAATCTGAATTTTTTTTTTTTGAGACTAGGTCTCACTCTGTTGCCCAGGCTTTGAATGCTGTGGTGTCAGCCTCCCAAGTAGCTGGGACTATAGGCCACGTCATGCCTAGCTGATTTTTTTCTATTTTCCTTGGAGATGGGGGCTGGATCTTGCTTAGGCTGGTCTCAAATCCCTGAGCTTGAGCCATCCTTCTGCCTCGGCCTCCCAGAGTGCTGGGTTTACAGGCATGAGCACCACACCTGGCCTCTATTTTTTAAATATAAGCAGCATCATACTGTTTACTTTGATTCTTTCATTCATAAATACTTCTGAAGCTGTATGGGTCTTTGATTTTCTTTCTGGACTCTTCCCCTGTTACCCCTACCCCCCACGTCCCCTGACATGGTGTCCACCTGGTGCCAGCGAGTGAGAGGCACACTGAAGCACTACAGAGTTCATGCTGGAAAGCAAGGGCCGTGTGAGCTGGCACTGAAGGTGCTTCAGCGGGGCACTGCCCAGCAGGCCTCAGGATGGGGGGAAGCCCAGAACAGGTCAGGCTGCAGTTGGCTCCAGGCTGCATGCACACTGGGGCTGCAAAAGGCCGTCAGAGGCTCTGACGGCCTGCTGGCCTGGCCTGGCCTTATGCCACCCCATCCTCTACAGGACATGCCCAGAAGCTACTTGCCTGGGACCAGACTGGGACCCGCTCCCCACCTGTGGCTACCTCCAGAGGGGCTGCCCTTCTGTTCTGGCCTTCTGTTCCTGGCCCATCTTGGTTTCTAGCTTCCCTCCTCCTGCCTCCAGTGAGACAGCTCAGGGGACCATTGCCCTAACCTGTGGGCCGAGATGGGGGCATCTGTCCCACAGAAGCTTCTGGAAATCTCTTAAGGGCAGGTGTGAGGCTATGAGGCTTCTTTGCTTGTATCCCACATCCTTGCTGATGGGCCATCGGCTGGCTGAATGCCACCTGGTAGGGACAGGCGGGAGGCGAGAGGGTGCCCCTGAGGTGGCCAGGGCTACCTGCCCTTCTGTTCCTATCCCTATGGGAGCTCAGCCAGAATCCCAGACCCACACGAAGAGGGGAGAGGCTGTCCTGCCGTCACCCCTGCATATCTGGACTCCTTGCCATACTGGGACCAAGCACCACAAACCAGACCATTTGTGAAAAGCCACACAAGGCGGATTAGCTACTTCCTGCAGCTGAGCTGGCGTCACTCCCGCAGGGCCCAGCCATCTGCTCGGCAGGCTGGAAGGACACAGGCCTGGCAAGGCAGTGCACGGAGGGCTGCCATAGGCCCAGGCTGCAGGGGGTGCTCCCTCAGGCCTGCAAGGGGCCCAGGGAGGAGGAGGGCTGCAGGATTCACACCAAAGCCCTGGGCATGGGGTCAGGCAAGTCCTGATGCCAACAACACAAGCCATAGGTACAACAGTGCCACCTACCAGACACATACTGTGCCCAGCCCTTATCTGCAGGCTCTCTCTCACTGAGTAGTTAACAATGAGAATAGCTAATGTGCCTGAGCTCTCCCACCTGCCCAGCACGAAGTGTTTCTGTGTGTAACAGCTCACTGGACCTTCACTGTCACCCTGTGTGAGAAACAGTTCTCATTATCTTATTAGATGAGAAAACCAAGGCACAGGG
Source organism: Loris lydekkerianus (assembly GCA_963574355.1). Classification (NCBI taxonomy): domain Eukaryota; kingdom Metazoa; phylum Chordata; class Mammalia; order Primates; family Lorisidae; genus Loris; species Loris lydekkerianus. Next base: position 21,269 of record CAUYPK010099940.1, on the reverse strand, counting down.
AGGTTTAATAACCTGCCTGTTAGTAGTTGCTCGGATTCCTGTTCTTCCCAACAGACACAGCTACCCAGAATAAAGACCACATCTCCCAGCCTCCCGTGACTACCTGTAGTCATGAGACTGAATTCTGGCCAATAGGAACTGAGCAGGAAGGTCCAGGGCACACTCTAGGGCATGTCTTCCCTGTGCCCTTTAGGGAGAGAGAGAATCAAGCCCCTACGCGAGGACAATTGTTGTACCTGGAGGCACTGAGCAGTAAAATGGGTGTCTGGATGCCAAGAAGTCGCTGGCCAGAGAACCAAGCCCCTTTCCTATTTGTTTGTTTATTTATTTATTTATTTTTTAGAGACAAAGCCTCAAGCTGTTGCCCTGGGTAGAGTGCTGTGGCATCACAGCTCACAACCACCTCCAACTCCTGGGCTCAAGCGAGTCTCTTGCCTCAGCCTCCCAAGTTGCTGGGACTAAGGTGCCCACCAGAACACCCAGCTATTTTTTGGTTGTAGTTGTCATTGTTGTTTGGCAGGCCCGGGATGGATTTGAACCTGCCAGCTTTGGTGTATTGGCTGGCGCCTTAGCCGTTTGAGCCACAGGTGCTAAGCCCCCTTTCCTGTTTAATCTGTGGTTGTTTGAGCCTTACCTTGGCCAATGCTACTCTGTTGGATGTTATCTCCAGGGCTCCTAGAGGACTTGGGGACAGGTGGGGTTCCCCCCAGTGCTGCGATGACTAGCTACGGGTCACAGGGCTGATGACCACCTCCTTCAAGAAGCAGGCCTAATTCTTTGCCCTACTGACCAGATGTCCAAGCACACCAGGTGCTGGGGAGTATGCTCCCAGACTTAACTGCTCTGCTGGCCAAGCACTTCCTGCTCTTGGCCTTGTTTCCCAAGCTGTGATCACGTAGACCCTGTTTACACAATGGCCTATTCTGGGCTTGGCATGTGAGCCACCAGATGTGTGGGAGAAAGGACAGACCACTGGTGTGAACCACAGCTGGGGCTGGGGTGAGGGGACGAGGGGAAGGGCGCAGGAGGGAAGAGGAAGGCAGCACCACAGGGAAACTGAGGCTGTGGGGCCCAAACCTTCCCCTCCAAAGGCAATTTTGGCCTAATTGCAGCAGCAGTTTTCTGAAAGCTTAAGATCTAAATTCACCAACGGTCCCAGGAAAATGTCTTATCACCCCCAGGAAGGAGACAGTCAGGCTCCTCCCCAAACCAGGCCCAAATCCAGCACACTGGTCAGCAAATGAGTCTATTCAAAGGCAAAGGCCAAAGACTTAGTCTGCAAAAATTAGCTACTACACGCTTCCACTTACATGACCCTCTTGACATAATGAAATTAGAGAATGGAGAGCAGATTCCTGGCTGTCAGAGCTGAGGAAGGTGAGAGGCAGGAGGCAGGTGGCCGTGACTGTGAAAGGGCAACATGCGGGCCCTATAGTCATGGATGTGGTCTGTGCTAGACTCGGTGTCCTGCCCTGGGGGTGACACTGTCCTATTATTTTGCAAAACATCACTTTTGGGGGGAAGTGGGTAACAGGTGCACAACATCTCTCTCTCAAACAATCTCTGTATTGTTTCTTACAACTGCGCGTGAGTCACACTGGTCTCAAGTCAAAACAATTAATTACAACAAATAATAAAAACCTGATCCTTGGCCCTACTTTCACACCCCTCCTCCATCCTGTTTGGACAGCTACCTGTAGTCATAAGACTGAATTCTGACCAACAGGAACTGAGCAGGAAGGCCCAGGGCACACTCTGGGGGATGTCTTCCCTATGCCCTTTGGGGAGAGAGTTAGGCTCCTACTGGGGAAGCAGGAGCCCAAACCGTGGGCCTGGGTCCAAATGACCACAGCTTGGCTCCAGATAACTGATCTTCTGGGGAGCCTCCAATGGCTGAGACTTGAAGTCTTATCTTGGGGACCTTGTAGGTTCTTGGGTTTTACACGTCGTGAGCTGTGACTACTCCCGGCCTCCTATGTTTGATCAGGAATTTTCTATGTCTTCACCACTCAGAGGGCTCTGGAGGCTCTCAGAGAGGTTGAAGTTGACAGCCGGGAACATGCCAATTGGGCCTTTGAAAATTTGAACTCTGTCTCTCTGTGGGAAGACACTTTGCACTAAAGCCCAGTAAATACAGCTGCAATCTTCAGCTGGGAGTTTGATTAAACTTATGGTTGAGCAAAATCTAGACACAACTGCTACAGTGAAATCTCTTGACCTATTTTTTAAAAATCTATTCTGTGATAAGATGTAATAGCATAGCTTAATTAGAGTAATATGAAAACAACTGACACACTGAGCCCTTAACTCTGCGCCCGGTACTGTGTTAAGGCTGTACCTATCCTTGCTCATTTTCTATTCATGGTCCCTGCTATGATGCAAAGACTGTTGTTATCATCACCGTTTGACACACCAGGAGACGGAAGCTCAGAAAGGTTCGCTCAATCACCCAAGGTTACACAGCAAGTAGGAGGCAGAACCAGCACAGCAACCCAGGTGGCCAGGAACCCAGGTGGTGCGGCTCCACCATCTGCATCCTTAACTGTGGGCCTCGCTGTACCATCTGTCTGGAGAAGGGAAGGGCAGCGTTAGTGCTGTGGGCTCAGACATCCAGGAGCTGTGCATTGGCATGGGTGCTGGCACTCATCAGAAAAGACAGAAATAGTCCCCAGCAAGGACCACAAACACGTGGGCCTGATGGACAGAGAAGGGACATGGAGGGCCAGAGAGGTTGCCACCTTCACTGCCAAAGCAGATGGCAGAGCCCTTCTGCCTCTGTCGGAGACACAGCAGTCCCCTCGGCAGGCTTCACCTCCTATGGATTCTCCCCAGGTACCCACAGATGTCCACAGCAGCTCTGCCTGCTCCTACCTCCAATCCTCCCCTTTCCTGTGGAAGCCTCAGCCTTCCACCCAGGCTTTAGAGCCCTCCTGGACTCCCACCTCCTTAGGCCATTGTTTAGATCCCTCCTAATCCATCCTTTTCCATTACAGGGAAGTCAGACAGCTTTCTCCAGCATACTGGAGAAGAGTGCCCAACAAGTCTACCCAACTCTGAGATCTAGAAATCCATAGAAACCCTAACATGAACTGTAGGTCTTTGTGGAGATAATTTCTTCATTTCCCACCTTTGTCTTGAATGGCAGGAAACATGATTTGTTGTGGAAAGAGCTGGATGAGAGAAAACCTTCTCTTACGCATGGTGGCTTCCACCTCCCCTCTAGAGGGGGTTTTAATAATTAACACCATCTACTCCCTGTTCAGGCTAAAGGGGAGGCCTTCCCCGACGTCCCATGGCTCTGCTGGCCCTGCCTGTGGCCCACGCTCGCCTGCTCACCCTGGTCAGCAATCAAATCATTTGTGTCATGTTTGTCCGACATGAGGGTCAGGGCTCTGTCTGTCCCTCCCTTTGCTTGTCCTGCACAGCGGCTGGCACAGAGGAGCTCTGGGTCAAGTGCCTTGAGTGAATGAGCAGATCTTTCTCTAACCCGTCCTGGGAAGCCGCACGTCCCACACATCCCACACATCCGGGTCCTACGAGGCTGCGCGGGCTGCAGAGCAGTTGGGGTTAGCTGGCTGACCACCAGCTTAGGGGCTGTTTGCAGTGGGAATAAGACCCTGAATCCTCAGAGAAAAAGGCAGCCGGGCTACTTCCTTCAGCAGGGATTAGTAAGTGTGACAGTGGACGCCCGGGGTCAACTCTTTGGAGCTCTCTGGGCTGTTCCCCTTGGTGCAGCCGCTGTGTCAGGAACACCAGGCTTATGGAATGTTCTAGATGCAGATAAGCATTTGCTATAGAAATAGGCCTGAATGTGGAATATACTAAACAGGAATAGCCTTGCTCATGTGGCCCTCACGGGCTCCCTCCCTCCATAAGTCCCCTCTTCTTGGGCCTGACCCACTGCCCCGGGCAGTGCCATAAGCCCTCAGCCCAGATCTGGACATACACAGACCTCTCTACAGAATCAGGTATCCAAACACCTCCCACTCCCCTGCACCTCTGGGCCCTTGGCGGCCTGTCCCCGTAGCCCTCATCCCCCTTCCTGGGCTGCCTGTGCAGCCTCCCGGTGGACATTGGCAGCTGCCCCCTCCAGCGGCCTCCCCAGCAGTGTGGGGGCACCGTGCACCACTTTCCCGGGCCCACTCCTTTCTCTGTGTGGCCGTCTCTGTGCCCCCTCCAGCGGCCTCCCCAGCGGTGCAGTGGTACGGTGCTCCACTTTCCCAGGCCCACTCCTTTCTCTGTGTGTCATTCTGTACCACAGCCTGCTCCCAATGTTCCCAGTTTCCAGAAAGCCCCCTTCCCACACCCTTCCTCTCTTCTGCCAGCAAGGCCTGTCACCCCTGATGATGCCGGTGCTGTCTCCCCATCAACAGGCCTCTCTCACAGCTCTGAACATGGTTCCTATGTACAGTGTCCACCTGGCTTGGGCCACCATGCGGACACCTGAGGACCAGTGAGCCCCAATGTGGTGTTCAGGGTCACAGACAGGGAGAGCAGGGCCCAGACGCAGGTCTTTCTGGAAGCCCGTACCCTTCGTACCAAGCCCACCATCCCCCTTCCACTCTGTGTCACAATTGCTGATGGCCCAGCCAGCAGGCACAGCAGGGTGACGCCCTGGCACTGACGGCAGGCTGGCAGAGGGGAGATAAGGCCCTGCCTGACTCAGCAGAAACCCTCCCCAACTGCAGCCCTGTTCATCAGGAGGCCTGCGTCCCCACTGTGACCTCACACTGCCCTGGGCCAGCTGTAGCAGGTGCCAGGCCTCCGCAGCTGAAATTCCAGACAAAAACCATTTGGAAACAGAGACGGAACTGCACGTCCTCCTCTGCTGCAGTCCCAGTTTGGATGTAAAAAGGATTAATCAGGATCAGCCCACATTTCTGAGTTGTCATTAATCAAGGGCATGTAAATGAATGAACATTCTTTCCCCCAAATTACTTGTTGCTATTAAAATCTGAAGTCCTGAGGGGGAAGGGGGAGGGGCCCAGTGGGTCCCCCCTTAGCAGGTACAGTGTGGGGCAGAGGCACATCTCCTGGGGGAAGGAGTTCACCTTACAAACGCAGATGGTATTAATCCCAAATAAATAAATTTAAAAAAAGAACTGAATGTAGAAAACACAGTTGAATCTTCGTTTTCAGATCAATTCTTGAATCTATTTTTCTCCTTTCTTCCTCCTTGGAGGGAAGCCCTATGCTGAAGTTGGGTCTTTTTCTTCCCATTCATAGTTTTATACTCACCTATGCATTTATATGTCCGTAAGTAATAGGATGCATTGCTTTGTGTTTAAAAGTTTCATATAATTAAAATTTTAAATATTACACTGTAAAAAACTAAACTTTTGGACACCCTGGTATCTGTGCTTATGAGCTGGGCATGGCTTGGCAGCCCTGGGCAAATGGAAATAGGCTGTTTGCAGAAACCGACCAGCAGCCTGCAGGGATTCCTTCTGGAGGGCTAAGGAGTCTTCAAAAGCAGAAGTGATGCAAAAAGTTGACACCCCCCCCCCGACTCTGGAGCAGAGGGGTCCCCGGAGGTGAGACTCTAGACATAGCTTGCAAATGGCCATCAAAGGAAGAGCCGAGGCAGCTGCTCTCCACCCGCTCACAGGCCCAGGGACTGGAGAAGTAGAGACAAGAAAGGGCTCCCGGGGTCCTGCAGGACCACCTTCATCACGGATGGTCAGAGAACTGCAAAATCACGTAGTCTCAAGTCTGAAAATTAAACGTTGCTTGACAGGGAATTATGGTTATTTTTCCTAAGTGTGATATAGGAAGTCCCCAGGTTACGAATGGGATAGGTTTTAGAGGTTTGTTCTTCAGTCGAATTTGTATGTAAGTTGGAACAGGTGCATTGACCTATTACCTGTAATAGCCTCTATTCATAACTGTGAGTCATGCCTCAGGAGGGTGTTTGTAACTCGGGGACTCCCGTAATAGTATGGAGGCGTGCGTGGGTGCCCCTATTCTGGACCTGTCCTCGGGGGCAGTGCAGCTGAAGTTCTCAGGTACACTCAGGTCATGGTGTCCACAACTTACTTTCAGACAGCTCAGCCAAAACAAGGAATCTACTTTGTAACACTGGATGTAGCAGTCATGTCTCGTATGTGACCCCAAAAGCAGAGGCAACAAAATAAAAAATAGATAAAACTGGACTATATCAAAGGACCTTGTCAACAGACTAAAAAACAGCAGCTGAGGACTGGGAGAAAATATCTGCAAATCATACGTGTATGTGAGGTTAATAAATATCCAGAACTACGACTCAACAACAAAAATGCCCACACGACCCTATTCACACTGGGCAGAGGATTTGCACAGACATTTCTCTAAAGGCACACGAATGAGCAGAGAGCAGGTGCAGATGCTCAAGGTCACTAACCGCCAGGGCGACACAGATCAAAGCCCCCATAAGGCACCGCCTCCTACCCATGAAGATGTTTAGTATCAAACCCAGAACATGACAAATGCCTGTGAGGAGTGAGAACCCTTGCACTCTGCTATGGGCAGGAGGGGGTCAAAAGGTATAGTAGCTCTTGAAAAGTTTTCCCCCCTCAAAAACTTAAAAACAGATTTACCCTGTGATTCAGCAATCTCATTTCTGGGTATGTGCTCAAAAGAAAGGAAAGCAGGCCGGGTGCAGTGGCTCAAACCTGTAATCCCAATACTCTGGGAGTCCAAGGTAAGTGGATTACTCCAGCTTAGAAGTTAAGACCAGCCTGAGCAAGAGCGAGACCCTATCTCTACTAAAAAAAAAAAAAAAAAAAAAATAGAAAAACTAGCTAGGTGTTGTGGTGGCACACACCTGTAGTTCCACCTACTCGGGAGGGTAAGGCAGGAGGATTGCTCAAGCCCAAGAGTTTGAGGTTTCTGTGAGCTATGATGACACCATTGCACTCTATCAAGGGTGACAGAAGTAGACTCTGTCTCAAAAATAAAAAATAAATAAAGAATGGAAAGCAAGGTCTCAAAGAAATATTTATACCCCCATATTCACAACAGCCAAGATGTGTCTTTGAGAGCTCTCTGTCCTGAGTATGTTCTCATGTGAGCCCTCTGGGCAGGTGCCTTCCTCCCTCCTCCTCTGCTGAGGCTGTGCCTTGGGGGAGCAGCTCAGCTAGGCCTGCTTGGAGCAGAAGCCTCCTCAGCGTCTCTGGTCTCACCAGCCCGGGCTTCCTGACAGCCCCTCTGCAGTTACTAACTTTCCAGCTGCCATTAAAACATCCAGTTTCTGGGACCTGCCTCTCCTGCCATCGGAGCTGCTTCCCCCAGCGTTAGTGCTGGGAGTGAGGAGCAGGGCTGGGAGCAGGAACACCCATGGGATGTGGGGTGCAGGGCTCAGGGCAATGTAGACCAGCTCAGGCACCCTGGCCACCACCCCATGGAGCCCCCCACACCCAGAGACCTCTCATGCCTGGGTGTGTTGTTAGGACATTGGTAAATTTTCCAGCTGCCTCAGATGAACAAGTATCCTGTGGGGAATTATAAAATACGAAGGATGGACGGTCACAAAATAAAATCTGCAGGCCAAAATGAGCTTACTGGAAAGTTAATATCTTATTCTCAGAAAGAACTTCTGTGGGAGGCTGTGTCCTGGGGACAGAGTGGGAAGCTGGGCCTATCTTTAGCTCTGGCTACAATTAGTTGAAGGCCTCTGAGCCTGCGGGAGCCTTCCGAGGGCCTCCTGGCAGAGTGGATGGAGGACACACAGGAAATTGTGAGCCGAGGTTGACTCCTTGGCGCTGGACACATCTGAAGTACCGGGTGGGGTGGGGTGAGATGAGGAGAGGCCCCCACCCATAGAAATGGAAGGAGGTGGGTCAGCCACTTTATGCATCCCCCGGGGCGCACAGCTGGCCCTGTGGCCCGCCCATGTGTGCACATGGAGGGCGTTCTGATATTTATAGAGAACAGAGATTTGCTTCTACGTTCAAACAGATAAACGGTTCAACAGATAAACAGTGGAGGGTCCTGGTGCAAGGCGTGCTCAGAGTCACGGTGTCAATCCTTCCGTGGCTGGGACTGTGAGGCTCAGAAAGAAAGCAGTGGACTAGCCTGTGAGCACTGGGTGGTCACACAGCAGGCTGCCCCCCTCACCTCTGCCCCCAGCGCCCTTGGCCAGACAGCCACTTAGAATCACATTCAAGGCTTCTCTGAGGGGGAGAGATGGCCCGTTCTGAACAGCCCACCGCTGGTGTGGAATGATGGCTCAGATGTGCTAGCCAGTGACCCTGAACTGAAACCATAAGAGGCCGAGCAACAACTTCTTTTGTGTCCCAGGTTTTTTTTTTTTTTGTAGAGACAGAATCTCACTTTATCACCCTCAGTAGAGTGTCGTGGCGTCACACAGCTCACAGCAACCTCCAGCTCCTGGGCTTAGGCGATTCTCTTGCCTCAGCCTCCCAAGTAGCTGGGACTACAGGCACCCGCCACAACGCCCGGCTATTTTTTTTTTTTTTTTTTTTTTTTTGTTGCAGTTTGGCCGGGGCTGGGTTTGAACCCAACACCTTCAGCATATGGGGCCGGCGCCCTACCCGCTGAGCCACAGGCGCTGCCCTGTGTCCCAGGTTTTAGTACCCATAGCCCTTGGCCCACAGCAGAGAGACCTGGACTCACGTCCTGACTTAGCAGCTGTGTGTCCTGGGGTAAGTGACTAGCTCTTGCTGGGCCTGAGCTGCTACACTACAACTTCCTGGGGTCATGGCCACACCAGAGGGCTGGCCTATAAGAAGGGCACCAGCACTGTGCCCTGGTGGTGTTGAGACAATAAGAAGGCTTTTTCTGCCTTTTTTCCTGGAGGCTTCACACTTGCAGGGAAACTAGAGCTTTGAGGGGGTGGCTGTGAGGCCACACTTGTGCCAGGCACTAACAGCCCTGGGTGGGTTGTGAGAACACTTGCTACAGCAAACCCCAGACACATGCTCTGCTGTCTGAGTGACCTGCTTCCCCGTAGATGAGATTCCAGATCTGCCCCCCAGCCCACCCCCTGTGTGGGCAGCCGTGTGTCCCACCTGCCTCCCCGCCCTGCCTTACTCAGCTTGTTAGGCAAATGTCTTTTCTTTGTGAGGCTTTTATAGCTACAGGGTTCCATGGGAAATATCTCAGCTAAAGATGTGCCTGAAGACTGCCGAGGCTGGATGCCTTTCCTGAGCACACTTCCCCCAGGGCGTTGCTATTTTTAAAGCCCAGCAGAATGTTCAAAGGGAGAGGCAGAGCTAAGGCAGGCAGGGCTAATTCTCTCTGCAGAGAAATGGGAACTCTTGTTCCTTATTTTTCTGGCTACAGTCTAGCCTTCAGGCTGGTCAGTGACCTGTCTTCCGTGTGTCTTGTCAGCAGTGACATTTACTCGTGTTTCTAAACAACCACATGGGTGGCCTGGCCCTCAGGGAGGCTTTCACAGGGTGGTATGCAAAGAACACAGGTCTCAGCAGGGAAGGGGCAGAGGAGGGCGCCCCTTCTCAGGAAGGCCTTCAGAGGAGTGCCTCATCATTGCAGAAAAGTGGATTGAAAAAAAGCTCTGGAATTTGATACTTGTAAACAAAGAGGGTTTGATTCCAACCCTCTTGGGCTGGAATAAAAGATTATTACCTTTTTTCCCTCTTTGCCTACATATGTTCAGGTGGTAAGATAAACAACGCAGCTTTGCACCTGGATGGTGGGTTCAGAGATTTCAAAGGGAGGTTTCTCTTATTTATTTATGTATTTATTTTTGAAACAAAGTCTCACTCTGTCACTCAGGCTGGAGAGCTGTGCCGTCAACCTAGTTCATAGCAACCTCAAACTCCTGGGCTCAGATAATCATCCCACCTCAGCCTCCTGAGTAGCTGGGAGGTGCCCACCACTGTGCCTGGCTAATTTTTCTCTTTTTTAGTAGAGATGGAGTGTCGCTTTTGCTCAGGCTGGTGTTGAACTCCTGGGCTCAAGCAATCCTCCTGCCTCGGCCTCCCAAAGTGTTGAGATTACAGGTGTGAGCCATTGTGCCCAGCCATGTCTCTCCTAGCTCAGCTCCCCAGAAGATAACTGTGTTGCCAGAGGTGGCACATTCCAGCTACAACCTCCTCTGGGTTGCCTGTCCCCACACTGAGGTCCCGTTACAGAGGGAGACCTGAACCCAGAGCAAGGCCCCGTGGGCCATGGGCTGAGGGGCCCAGTTACTGCAAAACAGGAAGAAGACCTCAATGGTCGGGAAGTTATTCAGATAAGTTATTTAACCCCTCAGAGCCTTGGTCTCCTCATCTGTGAAGTGAGGCTAATGTTGATCTCATTCATGTCAGGATTAGACCAAACAGGGAATGTTTGCCCTTGATCTTTGTGGGTCTGAAGGCCGTGCCTCTTCACTGTACGGGTCTGCTTTTGAAATTTTTCTTTCTGTACTGAAATGCTAGTCAGTGGCCCTGGAAGGTCAAATTTGGCCCCAGAACTGGGTTTGGAAGGTACCATGGGTTTTGAACTGATGTGGATGGATGGCTTGTACAGATCAGATCCCTCTGGCTACCCACAGCCTCGCAGCTCCCCAGGGCCTCTGCCAGCCTGATTTTTAATTAGCTGGCCCTTGGAGGCCTGGAGTTTTTCAACTTCTAGTCTCCTTCCATCATGTTAAAGACTGTTCCCCTTGAGTTGCCTACTCTCTAAGTGACTCTGGAACAGGAGGCCAAATTTTCAATGAAGTTAGAATACAGCTGCCCAGGGAGACCCAGGAAGACCACCTTAACACCAGAGCACCCTGCTCTATCTCCCTCCGTTCTCAAGGAGCCACTGATCTCGAACCCCTAAAGCAAGAGGGGAAACTGAGGCAAAAGAGAGGCACATGGATTCGCTTAATTGTGAAGACAAATTTGGTGCCTTGAGATGCCGCCTACCCCAGCTGCAAGCCCACAGGGAGGGCAGAGGTGGGTGTCACCCCCCCCCCCTTGTCTCAGGCTAAGCCACCAGGGGGTGATGCAGGCAAGTCCTCTCTCCTTGTGGGGCTGGTTTGCTCAGGGGCAGAATGGGCAGGGCCTTCCTCTGCTACCACCACCCCAATTTACCCCCCAGGGAGTCGCCTTCCTCTACTCTCAGTTGGGGGGGAGGGGGCCTGCAGCCCTGTTCTCCTTCCTGGTCAGATAATGCAGGTCTGAAAAATCAGTCCGTGGGAATCAGCCTGGACACTTTCGCTGAAAAGAAGTGCTGCCTTTCCCACTGGGGTTGCTCGTGTAGAACTGCCAGTGACCTTCTTTGCCTCCACCGGGGAAAAGCCTATCTGGGAATAAAGCCGAACCAAGGAGCTTCATTCCCTGAGAGCTAAGAGAGACAGTGGGAGAATAAGACTTGCTGCCCTGGATCCAGCCTGCCTGAAGTCTTGAGTTTCACTGCTACCTCCCTCCTTTTGCTGAAATCATTTTGACTTGGGTTTCTGTCACCTGCATCCAGAGATGTGACCGGTATGCACACAATTGCCTTACAAGCAACCACTGCTTCCGTCTCACCCGAACTCGAAGCAGCAACATCTCATGCTTCTTCACATCCCATCCATTCCACAAATTAGGACAAACTCAAACCCGGACCTTCCATCAGGGCTGCTGCCCTCCCCGCAGGCCCCAACCACCCCTTAGTTTTCCAAAAGCCTCTCACCTCTGCCTTATTTCGAGAGAGCACGCTGGAGTCGATGGGCCCCAGGGACAGGTTTGGCAGGACAAGGTTGAGCACTTTTGCAGCAAGGACCTGGACGGAAGGGAAACGAGAGCTGTGAGCACACGTGTGGTCCACGCCAGGCTCCTGCTAAGTGACAGTTTGCAGTGAATTAAGGAGCATGATGCCCAAACGGAACCTCAGCCAGGTTCCTCCCCCAAGACTGAGTACTTAAGACCGAGTGCCCAAGATTCTGAGGTCTGACTTGTGACTTCCTGCCTGGTCCGTCTGGTTTCTCACGTTCTCGATTCTGTGTGGTCGCCTTCCCCACAATCACTTACGGGCTATAATTTTGAACAATCTGTAAGAGCCGCCTAGGCTGAGCTCCTGTACAAGGGCCGTTTCTCGGGGGTGCTGGGAATACACGGCAGGTGCGGGATCCCTAGATCCCTAGATGCTTCCCTAAAGAGGGAAGCATCGTGGCGCAGAAGGATCCAGAGGAGCCGCACCATCAGAAGGACCTCCGCACTGCAGCAGAGCTAGTCACCAGCAGGATTAGGGCACCGTGGGGCAGAGGGGCGGGGACCTGGCTTTGGTCTCTGCGGACCAGGATCTCAGCTTCACCGAGTCTCTGTTTCCACAGCTGCCAATGAGGACCTCGGGGAAGGAAGGTTAATGGAGGTTACTGTGTGAGAAAGTCCAGGCACACAGTAGGTGCTTGATACATGCTCATTGAACTTGAGTCTGGTTCAAGCCCAAGCCTTCCTCCCCCCTCTCTGTCACTCCTTTTGGATTTCAAATTTCCCCAGGAAAACAGAAAGCCCAGATCTCACACTTCTTCTGTCTGCAGAGAGGGCCTGTTTTCACTCCTGCAGGGTGCACAGACACGTGGGGATGGGAGATGCTATTTCCAAAGTGAGCTGTGAAATGCTGAATTTAGAATCACACGGAAGGTAATAAGCAGTGAATCCTTGGAGCATGTCAAGGGCACATGACACACAGCTCAGTACCCTCGAAGATAAGGGGACCAACCAGTGCACACCAAGGAGCCGCCTTCTGAAGCACCAGGCACAGCCCTCCACTCTGCAAAGAGCATAAGCTGACGGCGAGGTCCAACCTGTCCTGTGGCCAAGCAGCCCCAGCAGCTACTGACGTTCTCTGAGGCGACACTGCTGCCTGTCCTTTCCCCAGCCTCCCTCTAGACCCAGAGCTAAACCCTCCTACTTCCTAGGGCTGCACAAGTGTGGTGTGACTTCACATCACAATTGTTTTCAGGCCCCTGGGGATCAGGCAGGCAGCAAAAATGTCCAGGCAAACAAACCTCAGTCATGCCAATGGCTGCCACCAATGTGCCACGGACTTTGCCAAGGCCTGGGCTCCGACTTGGGACAGTCTGATACAGAAATATGAGACAAGCCGACTTTAAGCACCACACTAGGGCACAGAATCATAAGCCTCAAAGGAGGGACATGTATGTCCGGCTTATTCAAGAGTGGAGGTGGCAACGTGTGTGGACAGCTCCACAGACAAACTCGGGAAAGGAGAGGCTCAGAATTTTGGGAACTGCACATAAGGATTTGGGTATTTTTAAACACAGAGAAATTGCCTGTGAACACCAAGAATGGGAAGCTCCTCTGGGAACTTAAATTTTGGAATTGGGTCTGTGCTTTCAAAGGTTAAAAAAATCTAAGCATGATGGTGAGAGGGGCCTGGGTTGTGATCTGCAGCCTTCACCAGACTCCATCTGTAGAAGAGGGATAGATTTCCCAAGGGCTTAGCCATCTCCTCAGCAATAGTGGTCTCAGGGGAAAAATCTGAGTCTGTATTCCAAAGTTACACACAATTCTGCTGCTCTTGGTACCTCCTGCCACAGCTCTTGCCATGACAATTGATTGGATGTGACCCTGCCACTCCATCGAGCCACAGTGAGGCTGTGTGTTACAGGATGGCGTACAAATGCCAGCCTCCCAGACAGCTCCGGTATGGCCTGCCTGCCTGCCCTGGTCCATGCAGCCCTCTCAAGGATGTAGCCATTTTCCTGAAAACAGCTTCCTGCCTGTTCCTAGATTAGACAGTCAAGAGCCAGGGAACAGCCCTGGGACATGCCACCTCAGCACTCGCCTGCCTCAGAGGTGAAAGAGCATGGCTGTGCAGCCCCCGTTCATCGGAGCCCACCACCAGATTTCTCATTTCGCCATATGTTTTGGAGGCCCATCACCTGGTTCTGCGTGGACGTGGCACAGTGGTGCTGGTCCGTCTGCAGGATTGGTCATTTATAAAGAGACAGACTTACCTTGGTCTTTAAATCTGTGTTCACGATGTTGGCACTGCTTAAATCTAAATACTGATACAAGGAAGGGTCAAGGCCTCTCCTGCTGGGCTCTGGAGAAGATGCCGACAGCTCAGGCTGTCACCACGAGAGCCCGCCTTGTTCTGGCTTCATAGGGGATGGGTGCGGACACAGAGAGCCAGGAGCAAATCTATCTCAGGAGAGAATGATAGGAAAAACCTCCTGTCCTCTTACCCAGCACACAGTCTTTTTGTCTTCCACTAAAGGGGAACTTTAGTGCATCTGAAGGACTCTAAAGAAAAGGACCTCACAGGAAGAGAAGAGAGAGCTACTTCCTAGACGCACTTGGCCTACAAAATGAGCAATGCTCAGGGTAGGTCCCTGGAAGGAGCAAGGTGACAGTGGCCACTCGCTGGCAGAGTAAGGCAAGGCCTGGGAAGACGCTCCCACATGGCTGTGGTGATCTATTGCCACATGCACAGACAGCAGATGTGGTGAGAGTGTATGTGTGCTGCTTGGAGCTGCAGGACGTCAGGCAACGTCCACTGGAGGTGTCCAGAGAGCACCTGCTGCCACAGGACTTGCAGGGCTGGCAGGTGTTGTCACACCCTTGAAGGAGCTGGCAGGTCTGGGGTGGAGGAGTGCACTAAAAGGACCAGCTCGTTAAGGTGACACTTCCGTGGATGGCGATGTAGTGAAGGGGCCCCTTCAGGACCTGCTCTCCGTGTCTGCACGGGGCGTCATGTCCTAGAGCTGGGCCCCAGCAGGTGCTACCCTGAGAACAGAAACATCTTTCGGTGCTGAAGTCCTGGGCGTGAGTGAAGAGCAGAGAGAGTGTGTGAAAAGGCGGCAGGGGTCCAAGGCTGGAGACACGTTCAGGTGACAGGAGTTGGAAGACCAAAATATGAAGGAAAGTTCTTGAGTCCAGGGAACTGGCAGGTGACTCCCTGTCTTCCCAGGAAGACAGCACAGTCTGCAGTGTTCTGTCCCTTAACCCAGCTGGCTCACGGCAGCAGGTGTGGCGTGCCCATGATGATATTCTAGGGCCTCCCTGCTCAGAGGGAGACCTCCTCAGCCCAGCAGCACCAGTGGCTACAGGGGACACTGGGTCCAGCATCCGTGTGTGTGTGTGTGTGTGGTGGAGTCTGAGGAGCTGAGCTGGTGTGTCCACAAAGCACCGCACAGGCCTCTTCCCGGGTCCTGCCCAGAGATTCTGATTGCAGCGGCCTGAGGTGGGGACGCGACACCAGTGTCTTTTCATAAAGCTCCCTTTTGAGCAGAATCAGCACAGAAGTGCTCCTGATGCAATGGTCAGGACAGACCAGTCTCTCAGGACGGCTCTGCAGGACGAGCTGCCTCTTAGAAGGAGCCACTATAAGAGATGTTTGGATAGCTCTGACTTTCAGCTGTTTCTCTAAACCTAAGTTCCAAGCCACATTCCTAACAGGACTCAGCTGGACAGAGGCAAATCTTTCTATGATGATAATCTCATGGCTTAAAAAAAAAAAAAAATAGGTGGTGCTTAACCTCTTTCCCACAAAAACCCCAAGAAAGAGGAAGAGCAATGAGACAGGGGCAAGATGCTTGGAACAACTTCAGAAGAGGCCCTTCTCCTGCTGTTCTTTGAAGGTTCGTTGATTTTATGAGCCTAGCGGCTCCTGGAGGAGGAGAGGGCAGGAAGGGAGGAGGAAGCCCTGAGCAGAGGAAGTGGGTTGACTTTGGATGGAGGAAGACAGAGGGGTGAGCTGGGGTGTCACGGCCATCTGGGGAGGAAGCAGTAGGGAAGGAAAGAGCCACCGCAGCACCGACACCTGCACAGACCAACACTGCCATGGCCAACCAGATGGCTGCTGCTCCTCCTCCGCAGCCTCAGCCTCCACCAGCAGCAGGAGCACACCAGGGAAGCTCAGAGGGCAACGGCTCACCTGTATGGACCTTGGAATCCAAAACATTAACGCACTCGATGCCTTTCCCATCCACTCACTCAAAATCTCTGGACAGTCCTGCGGAGTGTGGAGACAGCCTTGGATCCAGCTCGGGGCCGTGGAGCTCCAGGGAGGGCCACCCCGTTGAGCTAAGATCCCTACCCGCCCCACGGCCCTGACAGGTCACGTGAGGTTTACATAGCTTCAGAGCTCTCAAAGACACCAACTCAAGCCAGACCTCATTCATTGTCACCTGAGGACAATTTGGGGGTCCACACCCACGGCAAATGGCCACATAGTCTCAGGACCCCAAATGGGGAAGCGGCCAATAAAGACACAGAGAAACCGGACCAGGAGACTCGGAGGCAAATCCTGACTCGAATGTTGACTCTAAATCCGTGAGAAAGCCCATGACCGCCAGCGTCTTCATCTGTAGAACAGGGACCCTGAAGCCAGCTGGGAAGGGCCCCAGGGACAGTCACCTGAGACCTACTTCCTGCACAGCTTCTGTCCCTAATTCTCCTTCTGGCTTCTGGCCCTGAGGAGACGTTCAGTAAATATGTGAACTTCGGGAAATGTGTGTCACCTGTCATCTTGCAACAACATGATATCGTCACCACAAACCAGGGCAGCTCTCCTACATCTGAAGTTGATGTCCTGCTGAGCAGATCTCCAGGGGCATCCAGATTAACTGCAGTACCCCGCACTTTAAATACTAAAGAGGCACGCAGAGGCCTTCATTAGTCCCGAAGGCATTTAGTTCCCTGAGACGTATCTGAGCTGCTGCCAGAGTGGGGCTGGCCACGAGGACGGCAGTGACAGATGCTTCTACAGAGGCTCCAGCAAGCAGCCCTGCGTGCTGGAGGCTAGGACTCTCCACCTTCTATGGGGGCAGCATGACAAGGGTCACAGCATAGCTGCATGAGGGACACAGCAAGGACCCTCGGGATCGTGCCAGATTTTCTTGAGAGAGAAAGTACAGCTTAAGACAGACATAAAATAGACAGCACTTTGGGCCTTTTCCAGTGAGCCTCACCACGGAGGGATAGCAAGGTCATGCTGAGAGGATGACTCACGCCTCAAGTCTTGTGTGTCTAGAAATCTGAACCCAGCTATTAGACACCAGGTGCTTGCAGGACAGAGGACAAGTGACTCCTCACAGCAGATCCCTGGTGCTGCCAAATGGACCACTGCATGGTCTTAGCTAAGTTCTGGACTTCAGGGCCTAAATCTACCCATAGTTTGAGAGAACAGCAATTCCCCATGCCCCGCCAGCTTCCCCACCACCTCCCACACCCCACTTCTACAAGGGCTTTCTAGATCCTAGTGGCTAAAAACAGATGCGCAGCATTCAGGGAAAAGTGGACTACAGCCACGGTAAGCTGAGCTCACGCACGTTTCAGGGTGAAAGGGTGTATCCTTTCACTCACTGGCCTGGGGTGCTGCTCAGCTAACAATTTGTTTCATTTCCTCGTGCACAAATTGGGAATAATTCCCTCTCCTTCCAGGGTGGTGCCGGAGAGGAAGTGCCGCAGTGCGCGTCAGGACTGAGCTCCAGGCTCACCCTGGCACCCCTTCTCCCCACTTGGTGAGGTGCCTGGTGTGGCTAGCAGAGGAAGCCTCTTGAAGTTCTGGCTGGTTCCTGCAGGCCTCTCCCAGGACCACAGGGCACGAGCCCACGCAGCGGGCAGAGGTCATTTAGAAGGGTTCCTCCTGTCAGGCTGAGGCCACATCCCTAGCCAGAGAAAGAAGAAGGCCTATAGCCTGAGCACCTTCCTGTGTGCTGCCCCAGACAAGGACGGTGAGCAGCTGCGAGGTGAGCTTGGAGCTGGACACGCTGCTAGCTGGGAGCCCTGCTGCCCACTCCACGCCAGCCAGGAGACAGGGAGCAATCCCCACAGAGCCACCTGGCAAAACCAAGACTAGCTCTGATGCTTTGAACTTCTGTTTCTAAATTTCCACCCTGGCCCTTTCTTGGTGAAACCACTTTCTCAGCAGAGACAAAGTCTGGGGGCCCAATCCATCCTTATTCTCTCTCCTCTGGCAAAATGTATCTCAGCTTGTTAAGCATCGTGAAGGACCAGAAGGTGGCAAGATTTAGGGGGGTGGCGGGTGATCTGGCCTTCTCACACTCCCGGGTTGGGGGTAGGGTGGTCATCTTCTACATGACAATCTGCATTCAAAGGATTAGTGTCTCATGCTGCCACCGTAACGATTTTGGGGGAGTTGCTATAGTAGGTGCATGGTGCCATGGAACAAACCACTGGGTGGTTTGAGGCCAGGACTGGACCTTGTGCTCTGATGCCCACTCACAGCCGGACTCAGGGAAGCCCCTTCCACCTTGCCCAGGAGGAGGAGGCCAGGTGCTCATCTCCGAGCAAACAGCTGGAGCTGCCCCAGAGGAGACCTCACCTCACCAGGACTTACCCCACAGTGTGACCCTCGGGGGGTCTGGATGGGGAAGGACCAAAACCACACAATGATACCCCAAGCCCACCCCCACCTTGGCGTGCACAGCACACCTGCCCATTTGTGTAGATGAGAGTGGAAGGGGTGCGCCTTGACTATGGCCACATGGGCTCTCTCGGCCAGGCACCTGGTCAGCGTCCCACCCCCAACCCAGAGGGAGACTTTTCATTGAACCCACTTTTCTATCTTCTGTATTCTGAACATACTACCAGTGTTCTTTTTTTTTTTTTTGAGACAGTCTTACTTTGTCGCCTTGGTAGAGTGTCGTGGCATCACAGCTCACAACAACCTCAAACTCTTGGGATTAAGCGATTCTCTTGTCTCAGCCTCCCGAGTAGCTGGGACTACAGGCGCTGGCCACAATGCCCAACTTTGTTTTTTTTAGAGATGGGGGTCTCACTCTGGCTCAGGCTGGTCTTGAACTCGTGAGCTTAGGCAATCCACCCACCTCAACCTCACAGAGTGCTAGGATTACAGACGTGAGCCACCATGCCCGGCCACTACCAATGTTCTTAAAATTTTCAATTGAATTTAAAAAGTAGATTCTGTGAGACTCTGTCAGAAAGGCTTCTAGACAAGACGAGAAAGTGAGTGGAGTGCGATCGGCATTCCGGGGCAGAGCAGACTCCTGCATCTTTGGCGCTGTCAGCCAAACCTGCCAGACACCAGAAGCAGGGTGGGAAGGCTGCGCCCTTGGGTTTGTGCAGGGAAACCGAATTTGTCTTGGCTAATAGGAGGAGGCCTCCATCCCCCTGGGCTGCTGGCTCCTGATGTGACAAGGC
Organism: Loris lydekkerianus; assembly: GCA_963574355.1. NCBI lineage: Eukaryota > Metazoa > Chordata > Mammalia > Primates > Lorisidae > Loris > Loris lydekkerianus. The sequence continues at coordinate 2,199 of CAUYPK010099940.1, read as the reverse complement.
AATCTATTAGCACAAGGCTCTGAGAGGTCGCCTTGCTCAGTAGTGCTGCCTCAGGGGACTTAGGAAAGAAACCTCTCCAGCCCTAACTTCTGGCCCCGCTGCCAGGGTCACCCTAGGGCACTTTGTCTGAGAAGCCCCACAGCCCTGTTTTTTTTTTTATTAAATCATTAACTATGTACATTTATAGGGTACAGAGTGCTAATTTGATATACAATGTGGACTGCTTCCACCAAACTGATTAACATAACCATCACCTCACTTATTTGTTGTGGTCGGACATTTACACTCTACTCTTAATAGATTTAAAATGTACCGTTGCTTTGTGCACAATAGCTGAGGCCCCCCAAATACCCTCCTCCTCCGGCCGCCCTCCTCCCTCCTTCTTTCTGGACTACAATTGTGTTTTATCATTCGTATGAATGTGTAGGTGATTACATATTGGTTTCATAATAAGAGTTAAGTACATTGGATACTTCCCCCCATTCTTAAGATACTAAAAAGGAGAGATGTTTCAGTTCCACACAGGTAAACATAAAAGATGAAAAAAGAAAAGTCCAGGACCAGACGGCGTCACATCAGAATTCTACCGAACCTTTGAAGAGGAACTAGTACCTATATTACTTAACCTTTTCCAAAACATAGAAAAAGAAGGAATACTTCCAACACATTCTATGAAGCAAATATCACCCTGATCCCCAAAACCAGGAAAGGACTCAACAAAGAAAGGAAGGTATAGACCAATATCATTATGAATCTCAATGCAAAAATATTCAATAAGATCCTAGCAAACAGAAGTCAATGACATAACAGCCCTGGTTTTTATCTAAGGGAAAACATGCTTTGTAAAAACATCCTTTTTCTTCCAAGGGAAATATCCTGGATACACAGCGGGTAGCCCGAGATTCAAACCTGTAACACGAGCAGGTGATCCTGGCAAGTCTTTCCTCACCTAGAAAACCAAGTCCCGACCTACAACTGGGCTGCAAGATAACATGCACGGCAGCACAACACCTGCAGCTCTCACCGGGCTTCACAGATCACACCACCGTCCCAGACTGGCTTGCTGTCCTAGGACAAGAACCTTGAACTATTTGGCCTTACAGTCTCCATGGGACTGGGGAGTAGGTCACGCTCCCCAGGCAGGTCTGAATGATGAAGAGCACATCCTGCACCACTTGTGAGACATTAATCACTCTCTAACACCTTTTCCACACGGCACTGAAATCCACCGATCAAAGCAAGTTGATTTTATTTTATTTTATTTATTTATTTTTGAGACCGAGTCTCACTTTGTTGCTCTCAGTAGAGTGCTGTGTAGTCACAGCTCACAGTAACCTCAAACTTTTGGGCTTAAGCAATTCTCTTGCCTCAGCCTCCCAAGTAGCTGGGACTACAGGCACCTGCCACAACACCTGGCTATTTTGTTGTTGCTGTCATTGTTGTTTAGCAGGCCCTGGCCAGGTTCAAACCTACCAGCCCCATTGCATGTGCCCAGTGCCCTAACCACTGAACTATAGGCGCTGAACTGAAGCAAGTCAATTTTAATATGGCAGTGGTAGTTTCCTTAAAATGGAATAAAATCCAAAGGAGATATCCAACTCTCTTACTCAGTGAGTTAAGTAAACCACTATTCTCTGGTTAAACCATGAGACAGGTCCAAGCTTCTGTCCCAGCATAGCTCCATTTCAGACCAGGGAGATTTTCTGTGTTTAATGGGAAGCCTGCATTTCTGGCACCAGCAGCAAGCCTGTGGCATGGGCTGGAGGAAACACTGTGAGGACAATTTTATAAGGTTCATTCCCTGTACTGTGTTTCTCTATTTGAGTTCTGAGGAGAATACCAGGGAATGGGGAAGGGCATAAGATTCAAGGCCATTATTTAAATGCCCCCCCCCCCCCATTGGATGGTGAGATCACAGGTTAAGCTTGTGAGTGATGGGTTGGTTCCCAGGAATCCTGGCTCCAGCACACCACCCTTAGCTCTCATTCATGGGGAGTCCAGAGAACCAGCTCAGAAGGCAGCAGCCCAAGCCCAGAACTGGGGAATGAGGCCTCCTCTTAGGATAGGGAAAGGAGTGTAGGAGGAGCCTTCCCTGGGGATGTGGGGGTGGGGAAGGGGGGAGCCATCCCTGGAGATGGGGTTGAGGAGAGGGGGAGCCTTCCCTGGGGATGCAGGGGTGGGGAGAGAAGGAGCCTTCCC